>PVKM010005579.1:0-47302 GCA_004027735.1 Carollia perspicillata
AATGCTTATTGGCAAAAAAGAGAAGCAAAATTTCTCACAAAAAGCATTATTATTTAAAATAGAGATCATGATTTGTCATTCATTCTGAACTATATATGTTGACTAAATCCATTTCCACCTACTTATACTGCAAGCATAATGCTAAAGAAAACTGATGACATGATACATACCCATATCTAATAAAATAGGAATGTGCACTTTTGACAAGCTTTTTCATAACACATTCTGCTAGAAAAACCTATTTGCTACTTTCAGTAGGAAAAGCAGACTTTTAAAGGAAAACTTTTATTTTATGACTGTCACTAAAATAACAATTATGAGCAAAATAGGGATAGAATATTTTTAAGGGGAGCTTAGGACTTGTTATAGAAGTTTTCAATCCAGTTTTTGTCCTCTTATTTGACTTGAAAAATTAATCCTGCTAATCCTTTTTGAAGTGTACTATTTCCAGGAAGGGTTATACAGAACAAAGACTAACTGAATAACCCCAGGAAATTAGTTTACAGTGATCTTCTATTCTACTGAGAATGATTCTCCAATGGCCACTTTTTACTTCTTCTCAGGCTATGGGAATTCGTTAATATCTAGAGAATAGACTTAAATAAAACCATTGTCTCAACCAGCAGGTTTATGCAACCATCCTGAAATGTTTTAATTATTGTTTTCTTTTCCTTTTTTAATTAAGAGACCAGAGGTCAAGCAAGTCCACTGAGAGCTGAGCACAGCCTTGGTAGAAATGTAAAAGCAACCCTAATGATTGGATTTGTTGTTTTCTCTTTTGTTTTGCAGAACCAGAAGAGTGTGTTAATTGCACAGAGGAATGCCGAGTGCTTGGTCATTCTGACAGGTGTTGGATGCCACAGTTCCCTGCAGCCAATCAGGCTGAAAATGCAGATTACCGCACAAATCTCTTTGTACCCACAGTTGAAGCTAATGTTGAGACTGAGACTTATGAAACTGTGAATCCCACTGGAAAAAAAACTTTTTGTACATTCGGAAAAGACAAGCGAGAGCACACTATTCTCATTGCCAATGTTAAACCTTATTTAAAAGCCAAACGTGCCCTGAGCCCTCTCCTCCAAGAGGTCCCCTCAGCATCAAGCAGTCCAACCAAGGCATGCATGGAGCCTTGCACCTCAACAAAAGGTTCTCTGGATGGTTGTGAAGCAAAACCCGGAGCCCTGGCTGAAGCAAGCAGCCAGTACTTGCCCACTGACAGTCAGTATGTGTCCCCCAGTAAGCAACCAAGAGACCCCCCCTTCATGGCTTCTGATCAGATGGCAAGGGTCTTCGCAGATGTGCATTCCAGAGCCAGCAGGGATTCCAGCGAGATGGGTGCTGTTCTTGAGCAGCTCGACCACCCCAACAGGGATCTGGGCAGAGAGTCCGTGGATGCCGAGGAAGTCGTGAGAGAAATTGACAAGCTTTTGCAGGACTGCCGGGGAAATGACCCTGTGGCTGTGAGAAAGTAAGGGTGGGGAGCATTGGCATTTTCTTGTCTCTTCTTTGATTTAAAAATGGTCCCTGCTGGTGACAACCTGGTTTATAGGGATGAAGAGAGACCAATGCTGAGAGAGACTCAAGAGAGACTCAAAGCTTTAAGGCTTTGAGTGAACATCTGAAGTGCCCACAAGTATGTTCTTTTCACTGCTATTTCTTTTTCAGAGATAACAATGGTTTTGTTTTGACCAAACTTACATTAGGACAGAATTAATGATTCTCAAAGAGGAAAGAGAAACAGAGAAGAAAAAAGGAGAGAAGAAAAAGGAGGATGAGGAGGCAAGATACCTTTTGACAATCTGTTAGGAAGGTATGCAGTGTGGGAAGTGATGTATTTCTGATCACTCTGAGACTGTCCTCTGTGATTTATGCTGACTTAACTGTTTACCTATAAACCCCAATCAAAGCAGGGTCATAATTTGTGATCTGTGGTGGATTTCTAGCAGTTATCACAGGTTTCTACTGAAAATCCCGAAAAGACCTTGCAGTAGTCCAAGCTACACCAAACATTAACACATATTTGTGGTAAACATTTCTGTATAAAGTTACCTGCCACACATATAAACACAAACAGCATTTCATAACATTAGTTGAAAAATTAAAAAAAATACTTGGTCATTTGTAAGACACTTCATGTCGTAAAAAAGTTAAGTGTAAAAAAATATAGTCCATTTTGTCCTGCGCACACATAGACTAATTCACTTCATTAAAGAAGAAAATTTAAAGATTTAAAATGCCTCTTCAGCATTTTAGTGTCCAACAAACACATAAATAATGATGGATATGTTTTTAATTTGATCTGGAAAGATTTTGGAAAATAATTACCATTCAGTAATAATATTCAGAGAAAATTAATATGATTAATATGTTTTACTCATTTGTGGACACTAAAATAGCTCAGGAAAGTGAAAATGTCTTAGACATACACAAATCACATGACCATTTAAGTGTGCAAATGTAAGAAGATTCAATGTGTTTACATCAAATGACATATTTTTATTGATTTATTGCAGATTCAGTGCATATGAGCCAAATTGTTGAGTGTTTAAGAGCTATATTGTGTATTTTATTAAATTAATATATAGTTGTGTTGCAAAAATATTTGGGCTTATATTGTAAATGGCAAGTGTTGCCTCGGTAGCTGTCGAACTCTATGAGTTTTGTTTTTTCCTGCTTCCTTTTCCACATGGAGTGTGGGAAGCAGTGCCTCAGAGCAAAGTCTCTTGTTTAATGTATAGTCTACCAAGTACTACAGTACATAATCTGTTCAAAATGTGTTTGAGTGAGCCGATGGAGCTATCTGAAAGGTCAAAAAATACATCCGTCAGTCATGGTTATGTGCAAGTCCTTGTAGAAGCTTTTATTAAAGTCACGCTAAATCGCAAGAATTACATTTGTACCAATACCTGAAACTTCTCATGTTTTCTCAATAACATAAAGTTTCTGCCTATGTAGATATCATGCTGTTGATTGGTTCTCAAAAGTATCTTTTGTGGTTTAAGATGTGTGTTCCCATTTATTTCAAAACCATGAAAAATGCTTTAATGCATGTGTGGTACCAGCCCTAGTTACTTGCATTGTGTAGTGTTTTTCAAGAAGTCTAGGTCTTAACAGGATGTTTTTCATTTTTCTCAATGCTCTTCTTATTGCTATCTGTGGTGGATTTCTAGCAGTCATCAAACGCTTCTACTGAAAGTCCCAAAAAGGCCTAGCAGTAGTCCAAGCTACATCTTTTTATTGGTGACCTTTGGGAACAATACATCTTCTATTCCTTCATTTTGTTGCACGTTTTTCTTGTGTCATATAGCAAGTTTCAAACTTACTTCCATATGAGGCTAGGAAACCTCAAATTTCAGGAATTGGGAAAAATAAAATTAGCACTTGCAGAAGTAGTAGCAGATGGGAAAATGCCTTGATTGACATATTCCTTCAGTGTTAAAATTTTTTGGCATTTTACAGCTTCGTGATAAACAGCTTCCAGCCCATACCTTAGAAAATGTGGTGCTGAGTTAAATAAAGGCTGTTTGTGCACTGGAGCAGAAAATGCATTATTTGCAAACTGGTGGAGAATTCTGTGCCTTCTTTTCTGGCCACCCAGCCAGTGTAAAAACAGCATAAATGTCATAAAATCCTTATATTAAAAACAAAAACAAGAGCAAATACAAACATTGAACTGAATTAAGTTTTGTAATTTTAAACCTCAACAAATTCAACTGAAAATATTTCCGTCAAATGCTGTCAAGACTTTAGATTGTACCTCGTTTGAAAAACTGCTTTGAAAGGAAGAGTGGACAACTCCCATCAGCCTTATTCTCTCAAGAACTGTATTTGGTTCCTAGTAACAGCCTTTCCAAAGCTCTACTCTTGTTTTTTTATTATTCTTAAATGTTTAAATTAGAAAAGAAGGGATCTTGTACAGTGAAGCATAATTGACTCTCTATATTTTGGACAATTTATGTATTTGGAATGTGTTGTCTCTGTTATATGATGGGTATTTTTTTTGTTTTTTTTTTTGTTTTTTTTTGGCCAGGAGACTATAGGTTGATTTAGCTTGATAGCAGAAATTTGATGGGAAACCAATTTCTGTTTAGTTTTACCAAGTGCTGCCTCTCTCTTGCTGGACATATAGCCACTTAGTACAATCTAAGGCAGTATATAAGTGAAATCAACAAAGAGAGTAGGGTTTATTTTTAAAACATTCTTAACTTTGAGTAACCAGTTGTTCAATTTAGTATATGTGTCTGAAGACTTTAAAACACTATAAGATTTTAAGAATTGGTTGTGCCAATGTGTGAGGGATTTACCTTTAGGCTCTCTGTCACCAGTGATTTACTAGTGTTAGCTGTTTAACACATTATCTGTATTTAGTAGTGATTATTTATTTACAAGTTGGTGGTAATTCAGCAGTCAGGACTCTAAGCTTTTATAGTTGAGTTGAGGGAATCTCACTTTTATTCATTTGGCTGGCAACTGCCTTTATCACAGACCTCTGCTGCTTGGCTTCCATGGAAGTTGACATGCCAAAATCACCCTTTTTGGAAGCAACTTGCTCTAAGGGGTGATAAATGATCAAAAGAGATGTTTCAAGGGGTTTCAGCATAATTCAGAATGTGCAAAAATTGTCTTAATTCACATCCTTCATTTGCAAACCCCTCAAAAAAGCTGCCACACATTCAAAATGAATAATTTGATACTTTTTCTTTTAGGTCTTTAAATAACTGAAGTCAAGCACAGAATAAGAATTTATAGGAATTTTTGTAAAGAAAGTCAAAGTTCTAAAAATTGTTTACCGATGAACTAAAAATAAATCAGTAACAAAACTATCTTTTCCTTACATGTTAATGATGAAAGATCTTTTCATCACAGTGAAAAGTGGTAAGAATCAGTGTTAGTTATACCTATACCAAAGTAAACATTGAAGAGACATTTCATGCAATTTCAAACAATACTTTTATATTATTTCTTAACCTGACATACTTATCCTTATTGCAGGCAATATACAAAGATTGGCTCACCACTCTAACAAGTTAATTGAATTCTTGGTTGGGAAATTGACTTGTTTTGTTTTCCTAAATTAGCTGAGACGTTGTAAAACATGACTTCCTTTAACAGATCTAGGCACTGCTCAATTGCAAAAATGACACCATAAAAATAATGCCATGTAGTAATAGAGCAGTATGCTTTATTAGAACCAGGTTAAAATCTGTTGCCTAGTGGAGTAAAAGTTGCTGAGGTCAACAGGTAAACTGAGGTCTGGCATAATATATGCCACTCATTATTGTCTAATTACATTATTTTGACAACAGACAGCATTTATCAGAGCATTAATTCCAATGAGAGTTTGGCTATCATGATGTGTTGTTTCAAAACATAATTGAATGAGACCTGATTAACGTCTGACTTTCCCGGCCCCAGTTTTTGCAGGTTGGCTATTCCCATACATCAGCTCCATCACACCATAAGGTTCTTAGCTGCACCAAGTGATTGGTGAACAAGGACAACAACAAAAGCAGCATACATTGTATGGATTTATCACAATGCTATTGTTTAATGGCTATGTTTAATGTGACCTATCTGGAAAATGAGGACTCCAAATAAAAAGCTATTACTAATTGTGGCATTGCATTCCCTTGAATTCATTAACACACAGGTAATGTGTTACCCACAATGTACCACAGAGACTCCGGTCATAACTGTTTTGGAAAGTAACTGTAGCATCATGATGGTTTTGCTAGTTATGTGTCTGTCAGTTAAATAAGATTTTTAAAAATTTTATGTAAATATAATGTCACTAGGTTCTCACAGACATGGGTTAACAATCATTCAGAGAGTCTGGATAAATTGGCTAGTCAAATAATTACCTGGGAGTCATAGTCTAAAGATACTTGTGGCATTTAATATTTATAATTGAGGATAATTTGGTAAAAGATTCTAAAGGACTTCAGAAAAGTCATTTTTATAAGCCCTTTCATAATCTTACATGACTTATAAAAGTACATGTTTATAAATGGCATTTTAAAATAAATGCATGTTTATCATAGCAAGTTAAAATAGTAAGCCTTACCCTGGGCTGCTATGCCCAGGAGAAAAGAGTACACGAGAAGTGAGGTGTGAGCCACAGGCTGGCGAGAGAGACAAGTAGGGAAGTTTTAGTACACTTTACTGTTCATCAGCTGGATTTTGTTCTTTGCATTTTCCTGTTACTCCACAAGCCTCTCTCTCAATAGTGGCATCTTGTAAGTTATGCATCAATGTAGTATTTTGCTCATTTAGATTTTTCCCTTTAACTTTACTTTTCTTCTGAAAGCATACATTAGATCAGGTGAAGTGTTTTCGAGTTACTGGCATAGACTAAATAGCTTATCTACTCAGTCTTTTCCTCATTCATTTGTTTTGAGCAGCACTTAAGTGTCGTGTGCTTCACGAGGATCCTAAAGTACAAAAAAATACCCAAATTACATTTTACCCTCAGAGAGATTAGAGTTTGTGCCCAGGTGATACACACTAAAACAGGAATTGACCTTATTTTTCCATAACATTATTACTTTTCAGAATGTGAACAATGCCATTCTTAAAAAGAGCCAAATCCACATGTCTACCATGTCATTCACTACTTTCAAGTGCGAGGCAAGAGCAAGCTCTTCAGGGACTCACATTCTGACCAGGGTTGTGGGAGCTTGGGTTGCTCAGGTAAAGAACCTCACCTGGCCATGCCACAAATCAGGAGGCGGTCATGAATGGAACATGTATTACAGGCTTACTCCATGTCAATGAACTATTAAAACCCCTTCCATTGTGATTTTTTAAGTAGGTATGATCACAAGTACAATTATTCAATCATTGTAGACAATTCTTTGTAAAAGATGAAGAGAACCCAGTTTTAAAGTTCATCAGTGTGGCACCCACAACAAACCAGCAAGTTAACCAACCTTCCCTAAACTCATGTGCTTTCAGAGATGGATGCGCATGGTTCACCAAGGAGCTGTACCACTTTCTGCTCATCTTAGACACTAATACTGGACAACCCAGTGTACGTTAGGGATTCAGTTCTCAATATTCTTAAAAGAGAGTGCAGTTCTTTTACTACTCTGCCATTTTAGTATTTTAGAAAAAGTGGTAAAAAGTTACTCAGATTTTGCAAACTATTTTTAAATGGTAATGAGTATCTTATATAAAGATGAATTAAGGAGGACTTTTACAAACGATGTATTTGCTGGTTTATATCCCCCTTTAGATCAAGATAGCTATTCTATTTTTGTCTTACAAATTAAATACTTCACTTTGAGAAAAATAACTTATTTGTTCCACTCCTTTTTATGCACATTTAATTATCTGCAGCATTTCAATAAACTAAATTTTATTATGATTTGTATTTAAAAGTCTAGTGTCCTAAAGTTATATTACTCAGTCAAATTATTTCATATTTCTCAAGATTGTTTAAAAAAACAGAACTAATTCAGAATGCTCTTTTTATAAACTTTATACACGTTCTAATATTTTGTTGAAAATATTGTTGTTTAGCTTGGCTTACATAAAAATTGTGCTTACTTCCCTAAGGGTTTTCATCACCAGGCAAGCCAACTAAAAGACCAGTTACACAAACTTAAAGTAATATTGATAAATTCTGTTTGTAGACATCTTTCCAATTTACAGAACATTTTCACAAACTTATAAGACAGGACAAAGTTAAAGATTTGGAAGGTCAAAATGGCAAATGCACTTATCCAAGGACAATAAGTGAGGAAACCTTAAGACCACACTTGAACTAAAAGCCCAGTTCCTATTTCAGATTTTGTGAATTCCTCAATCTTCTCCTATCTAATACCTTGCCTCCCTGGTATCTTAAATTTATCATCTGAAAAATTCTCTTATGTCAGTTATATTCCTTCCCCTTTAAATTGATAGTCATGTCAGCCCTGGCTGGTGTGTCTCTGAAGATTGAGTGTCAGCCTGCAAACCAACCGAAGGTCTGCCGGTTCAGTCCCCAGCCAGGGCACATGCCTCAGTTGTGAGCCAGGTCCCACGTAGGGGTTGTGTGAGAGGCAACCTATTGATATATCTCTCTTTCTCCCTCCCTTCCCCTCTCTCTAAAAATAAATAAATAAAATCTTTAAATTGACAATTACATCATAGAATTTAGATAGTCTCTGTTAATACTTTGTAACAGCATTAACTAATTTGAAAAGCAGAGAATGGGAATTGCAGTTTCTAAAAAAAATGAAAAAAATAAGAATTGTGCTTTTTTAAAGATTGCCCTTACTTTTTAAATTGTCATTTATAAGTGTTTTACAACATTGGTATAATACTCTCTAAACTATTCTAAAAGAATATTATGAAACATTATTTTCACATGAACTTGATATATTCCTACCTAAAAGCAATCATATAGAATTTATTGAATTCCTTTATATCATTAAGTTTTGCATATACTAAAATAATAGGATTACCAACGGGCTTCATAGAAAATAATTACATAAATTCCAGAAATATTGAGCAAACTTTTTTCGAGATTTTGTACTATTATATCCATGCATCTGAATTAATATACATACATAGAGGCATGAGAGTCAAATAATTTCAAAAGCTAGTATCACAAACTTAAGGAGAGAGGGAATTTAAGCAGTAGTAATATGGCTCAGGGATGAAAAACACATTTTAAAAATGTATTACCTGCCTCAGCCACATTGGATAAAATATTGTGTCATCCACTTCTCCAATGAGTGCATAAAAATGCAAGATTGCAATGGCCGTTAAAGTCATTTCCAGGCTGGTTAATGAGGTTGTTCTGATTCTGCCTTAATTTAACTTACTAATACATTGTTTAATATCTCTTTTTACAATTGACAGAAAACCAACTTTACTCTCAAGAGATCCAGAAATAAATTTTAATGTTCTTTTCACAATAATTAGCTATTTTATATTTTGGAAATCTAAATTCAAGTAGGTGAGATGTTGTAGTCACTTGTTCTACCGATTCGTGGAATATCTTAATACTATATTTTGAGCAAATTAAATCATATTTCAATATTATTCTCTCTTTTGTAGCTAAAAGACTATGTCTTCAATATAATAATTTGGCTAGAGATAAGGTTTTTGAACTTTTAATTTTATCTTTTCATTTTTAAAATCAGATTTTGCTCTACATCCTTTTAAAGTATTAAACATTTTATAATCTTTATCTAGTCTCTTGAATGTGACTAGCCTCTTATTTATCTTCATTCCATAATGTTTTTTGAGTATCACCTATTACATGTATTTTCTTGTCTTCTGTTCATGTTTATATACAATTTCAAATGTCTTCATGTTTATAGATCAATTACAGAGGTAGTGATGTCTCATTCAATAATTACAGCAGGTGAAAATATACAAGCTGCTCTTATTAACCTATAGAAAAACTGACAATATCTTTTAGATGTAATCATACAGCATTAAAATGAACAAAATGCATAATAAAATATAACAGATGCACACACAGTTGTAAATAGGTAAGGATGCCAGATCTTAGCTAAAATCTTTATGCAACAGTGTTTTGCTGTTTCATTGAAAGGTTGAAAGTGAGTCATCCTTATTATTAATTCCTATCTGTTAAGAAATACTAATTTCAATATTTTATTATGTGAAACATTTGGCTTTGATTGAAGATAAAAAAGACCCTTACTTCTGAGATTATGTGCTTATGATTTCTAAATCTGCAATTCTTCCCCAACCACCTCTAAATCTCAACTATTGTGCATATTTTATAACTTCTTTCATTTTGGATAACTACTAAAATTTACTCTTTGTTCATAATCCAGAGTAGAAAAGACAATAAATGAATGGGTTAAAAGTGGCTCCTCTGGCAGTTTTCCTTCCTGAGAATGTGCATCTGATTCAATTCAACACTAATTTGTGGAGCTTGTATTGTGTTTTTTAATGGTGCACATAGATATTAACAAAATGCAGTCTCTGCAGAATTTAAGGTACTCTGGGAAATGAAGATATTTACACAAATACAGTTTGTAGTTGGTATTGTGAGAGAAGTGCCAGTTTCAGTGGGGAGAGGGGGAGCAGGGGAGAGAGAGAGAGAGCCAGTTGTTTCAGCTGAGGAAATGAGAGGTGGTGGAGGGAATCAGTAACAGCTTCTTAGCGAAGGCAGCATTTGAATTGAACATTTAAGGTGGGACAGGATTTTGGCAGTGAAGGTGTACAGGAAATGCGTCTGAGAAGAAGAGAGAAGCAATGTGTGCAAGAAAATTTAAATACGTCAGAAGATTTCCTGGTGAGAAAGTTAGGAAGGGTTGAAATGGTGGGATTGGTTCTGGTGTGGATTGTACTGAATGCTGAGCTGAGATGTCACACAAATGCCTACTCCAAGGCAGAAGAGACTCGAAGACACCTGAATTAGGCTCACTGGCTGGGGGAGCTCTGTTAGAGGCTTGCCAAGCTGAATGCGAATTCAGGAAAATAACACTAAGACAGCTTGCTGCTGCCTGGTGAGCCATTCTTTATAAGATGCTGCCTAATAGCACCTTGTTCTTGGTTTGGGTCCAAGTATCTAAAGGCAATGCCAACTTTGCAGAATCTCACAGTTCTCAGCTTCAAGCCCTCAGCAGAGTATTTATGTGTATGTTTTCAACTTCCCCAAAATAATTCTTCCTTTGAAATCTGTAATCATGTTTGAAGCTCTGGGAGGCAAAGAGAGATAGAAGAAAAAAGTGAAGATCAAGAGCATGGGTGATTTTCATGCCTGGAAAAGGTGTTTTTTTTTTGTTTGTTTTGTTTTATTTTTATTTTAAATATTCCCAGAGTCACCAAACATCTCCTGGTATCTGCTGTATGAGTCCTTTATCTGTGTTCACTGTCCTAGAAATCCCCAGCCTGATGATGTATGTGTCCTGTCTTAATGCTTCTATGATGTTCTATGTATATCAGTAGAGGATTTTATAATCATTGATTATTTAGGCACTGAAATAGGGAATAATGAGCTTTGATTAGTGGTTCCCAACTGGGAACAATTTTGACCCCCAGGGATATTTAGCAGTAGCTAGAGACAATTTCTGCTGTCAAGAGGTGGGGTCGTTATGTTGCTACTGGCATTTGGAAGCTACCAAACATCTTGCAATACACTGTCCCCTACCCTCCCCACCCGAAGATTTATCCAGTTAAAAATGTCAGCAATGCTGAGGTTGAGAAATCTGCTTACAAACAATGAATTCTAAAAAAGAGGAATGAACAACATTGGGCTTGAGATAATGGGCAATGAATGCTGAATGAACTGGCATGTTTTCTTCCAGAGTGTTGGGAGGAGTCCAGAAAATACTCCTAAATTACTTAGCATAAGGACATGCCTCCAACTTATTGTGGATGTAGTCTGCTCAGAAATTGACAGAGCCAGTGTCTTCCTGCTGTTGAGAGCGTTATCTCAGACTCTATTCAGTTCCAATAGCACATATATTGAAAGAATCTCTATGGAATGAAAGAGAAAGGTGTAGGTTGGAATAGCTGTTTACTACACTTGTACCAAAGCCATTTAAAGCTGATTGCTTAAGGAGGGCAGGTGAAACAGAATTCCCCAGCTGTAAAGGGCAGGGAAGAGTCTGCCTCTGGGACTATCTCAAGGGACTAGTCCACTTATCCTCCCACCTCAAGTCACCTGTCCTTAATATGTATGTAGACTTTGTCTCTACCAGGACACTGGAAGTCTATGGGGGTCACAACTGGAAAAGTTGAGGATTGTGCAGAGGTGGCAGATCAAAGAATGGCAACATTTGAGCTGAAGCTAGGGGACCATAAATACACCTGGATGCTATAGAATGAATGTCTCTATTGATCTCTCAGGCTTCTTCCTAGTATAAGCACTGATTTTAATTCTTTCAAAGTAATATGTGGAATACCAAAAAAAAAATGTCACATTGACTTTCTAAATGAGGTGAGGGGAAGGTGAGTGCAAACAGTTTCTTGAAAGTTTTATTTCTCTTGACACATATTCTGTTTTACCCATCTGTAATGCACAGTGGGTGGTTCCCATGCACATTTTATGAATTTGAACTTGAAATGACTCTAGGTTAAAAATAATAATGGTAATGTGTTAAAAGGGTGACAGGAACTCCAGTGGCAAAGTTGAAAGTCTGAACATTGACAAGTTAATTAATATAAACAATTACCATACCCAATTCACATTTGAGATTTTATTTGGTATACCTTGATTAAATATGCACTGAAATGCTGTTGTTATACACTGTAGTGGATGGTGGTGGTAGCAACAGACCAGGGGCACTTTGAGAAGCCTTCAAGAGAGAAAACCACAGATGCAGCCTTGGGGGCTCTCCTTGCAGTGGGGACTCAGTCACCTCCCAGCACATACAGAGACTTGCTGGGTTTTATTTATGCTGAATTTCTCTGTATTAAAAAGCGGTATAATTGCTGAAATACTACTACTGTTCAAGCTAATTTACTTTCTAATGGTCTATTTGCATAGTTGGATTTGCATTTTATTTTACAGCAAATGTTATGATTCCACCTGCCCTATTTTAGACAAAGCACCAAAACTAAGAAAATAGAAACAGCCAAAGGAGAGGATGAATATAAGAAACTTTTCATCTACCCATCACCACTTTGCCGCATGGAACCCAGTGGCCTGGAGAGGGCATGACAATCTCTGATGCTTCATTCTCTCACAACTAGCATTGGTTTTCTGTTTCAATCTTCTGCTTCTTTCTAAGTCTTTAGTGTTGTGTTCAATAAAAGTAATTTTCACTGGTGATGCTGAGCCATGCCGAGTCATCCTGAGAAATCTTAAAGACAAGTGAGAAGTTACATGCAGAAGTAGAAGGCCTTACCAAACTTCAGCATTACTCCTGAGTGCCTGACTTTTATGGGCCTCAGACAGCGGTGCAAAGTGTAGATCACAGCCTAATAAAACAAAGCATTGCCTTCTGAACTGCTTCTGTGATTGAAAGCATGAAATTTGGAGATGTATTTACCCTTTTTTATTGAAGCACATGCATCATTATATATAATGCACTTTTTTCCTGCTTCAAGGTTCAAACCCTAGGGTGGCAGCTGCCATTTTAAAGGTGACTCATTACAGTTATTTAGAGAGTCCCCTAACAGATGGATAGGTCTTTGTTTCCTAGGGATCACTGACAGGTTACAATTCTCAACAGATTTTAATCATTTCAACAAACTTATACACATCTGTCAATTACCCTATTCGATAAAGTTAATAATACAGCAATCTGAGGTTGACAAAGTGCTGGATGTTTTAAAAATTTTATTTGATAACAAATTTACATAAAAATAGAGGTTAAAATATATTTGAAAGTTAATTTTTTTCATAGAAAAACCTTCTTTTGTTTTCCATAATAAATTTCACATTTATGTTATTATTCTAAATAATTACTTGATGCTTCATAAATGAAAGCATCAGGGACAAAGCTAAAAATGTAAATAATAAAACAAAAAAGTTTCAAAAACACATAATGAAGCAAAGTTGTTGTTTTGTTTGTTTGTTTGTTTGAAAGCTTTAATCTCAGCACAATAAACGTTTCCAAATAAAAGGAATTGGAAGTATTTCCAGTCTCAGAGTTACACAGAGGAAGTGGTGGATGGTGGTTAAAGTCAGAGGCTGTGCAGGTGCACAGTAGTTCAGTTACAGCAACAACCCCCACCTGCTACTCTCTAGCTCTGTGACTGTGTCAGGAGTGGGCCAGCTACAGCCTGCAAGCCAAATCCAACCCCCAGCCTATTTTTGGAAGTAAAGATTTACTGGAAGCCAGCCACACTAATTCATTTACATGCTGTTGATGGCTGTTTTCCAGTACAATAGGAGAGTTGAGTAGTTAGGACAAAATTGTATGGCCCACAGAGCAGAAAATATTTACTATCTGGCCCTCTACAAAGGACATTTGCCAGCCCTGCATTATGTAACTCCTATGTACTTCAGTTTCTCCATCTGTAATGTGTAAATAAGAGTAACTAACTTCTAAGGTAATTGTAATGAATAAATGAGATAAAAATAAAGAGCTTAGAAGCATTTTGGACACAGTAAACTCTCAATGCTTGCTATCCATTATTGGAAATGGACTCTTCTCAGTAATATGAATCTATCCGTACAAACCACAATAGATAATTTCAAAATGCCGCTGAAGGCATTTGTCAGACAAATTATTCTAAAACAAAACACAACAAAATAACAATAATAACAAAACAGTTCAAGGGTTTACTCAGTTTATTGTAGTTTTCCAGATATCACCCAGCAACTATAGTCCTTGCAGGTTTAACAGCTACTAAGTCACTTACACACTTAACCACTATTTCAACGGAACATTGGATGCCTTTACCTTGTTTTGCCACTAGCTTGTAGAAGTAAGTAGTCCATGGTCAAATGGTTCTCAATAAAGTTAAACAAGTGGCAGCTGGCATCACACAGCTCTGTAATAATGAAAACATGAGGTGGCTGCCATTACACAGTCCTGCACTAATGAGAACAGTAGGAGGCTAGCATGACAATGGTCTAATGAAAACAGGAAATGGCTGGCATTAAATTGGTATAATAAAAACAGGAGGTGGCTAGCATTACACTGGTAGAATAGATAAATTAAGAGCTGTCAGGTCTCCCAATATCATCTCCATTATATACGACTACAATACCCACAATATAGACCAGATTCACTCGAAGTCATACCAGTGTTGGATGAAAACAGGATTTTTTTCATACTGTGCTTCACAACTTTCTTCTGTTTCAATTTGTGTTTCCCCTAGGCCAATGCAAGCATGTTGTAAAATAACGATATAATTTACACTGAACTCCTTTTCCCTCTTTAATTCCCAAAAAAGCAACATTATTTTTAACTCAGAAGAAGATTGGCTAAAACAAGAGCCAAGGATTTGAAAGGATTCTAATTTGGTTCTTGCCTTTTTCTCTCCTTTCCCTTTGTATCCAAAGGTGAATAAATACTCAGAGTTGCATAAAACACTAAAAAGGAATACAGAGAGGAAATAAAATGCAGTAGAAAAAAAATCAGCACAAAATCATTTAACTAGCAGACTGTTTCTCTGAATAAAAAATCAGAGTTTCACACACATTGGTTGAGTTTTTAAAAATTATTAGTATGAATAGAAAACTGTTGTATATAGTTCTCAGACAACAGATTTACAAGAATATTATGTTTATTATAATTCACCCAGCCAGCACTATATGACTCACCCTGGTAATTTTAATCTGAGCTGAAAACAAAGCAAGTTGGCACAGTTCAAGTTCAGTACATTCAGATAGCACATTAATCCTCTCTATACCTTCATGGCACCAATTCCCATTTTTAAAAATTATATTTCTTATATATATTTATACATACATATATATATACACATATATACACACACACACAAATGACTACAATAACAATAATGGAAAGGGTCATGTTTCTGCAGACTCAAATACACTGAAAGGTTTAGCTTTCCAAGGTGGAAAACATTCTTGTAAGATTCCCAGGTGATAAAACAGCAGGATTATTCAAGTAAGGTGAATATATTGATAAATAAAACTTTTTAATCCAGTTTCATATATTGACTTTGGTTTTATTTTACTCCATAATTTTAGTAGTCTTTTCTAAGACTTCTGAATTAGATTAATAAACAAATATAATTTCATGAATACATTTCTACCTAATATATACTAGAGAAGCAAGAATGGAGAAAATAATCCTGTACTATTTCTGTTATATTTTTATATTTATGTAAAATTACTTTTCTTCTTGAGCATGCCTTCACCAGAAATGACCAGAATTGATATCAAATTCAAATAAGGAATCGTGAACAGAAACACACAAATTAGCATTTCTTATTCATTTTTTAGAAGTGGAATTTATAATGGAAGGAAGTAATTTCTGTCACATGTTTAAAGCCAAAATTAAATCCATGATGCACTGAAAGCTAATACATGAGTTGCATAAAATCTGTTCCCGGGCTTGCATGGGATTCACAGACATGGCTTAATCGAAAAACAAAGTGATGTGTGCCATGCATTCAAAATTAGCGTCTGGCCCAGGGCCACTAAATTTGGCATCCTGAGGACTGATTCTTTCCTCTGCCAAGTTTCTGCAGGGACTAGACTCACTGAATTCTGAATCACAGCCTCTAATTTCCCCTTCAATAGACTCTCTTTGAAATGTGGGACCAGAGAAACTTGAAAGTAAACATAAAAATTGAACGAGAAATATAGAACTCTCCAAAGAACATTCTAGATAAAAGATGCATACAGAACATGAAATATTTCTAATTAATCAATTGCAGTGTGGACTGCTTACTAGGCAGCTCACCCTCTATCCCATTTTGTTTGTTTCTTACACAAACAGAGAGCACACTATAGGCTGCCTGTGCTGCCAAACTCTAAAGCAATACTTGAAAGCTTCTACATTTTGCATACCATAACTTTACTTGACAGTCCTTATCACACTGTAAGCAATAAGGATTGGCATTTCGCCCTAATATCAAACTAACCATTTTTACGTGATTGGCAACTTTCTTCCAATATAAATACATCTCTCATTATCACATAATGTAATTGTTTTATTATGTAATTCAGGTAGTTGTTAAAGCTATAGATGTTTTTAAGTGAAATCAACAGACAGAAAAGAATATTGTTTTAATGGGATTTTAGAAAACTATGTATCACCAGTGCAACTATAGTAGGTTTAAAATAATGAACTGACCTTTCTTCAGATTATGTTAAAAATCATTTATAAATGTGTTCTATTTAAAATATCACATTAAGCATTTGATTGCATGTGCCTTAATTATTTTGTAGCATATGCAGCCAATGAAACCCAGCACCTGGAAATTTCAGGGGGGTGACAAACGAATGAGGTGGTAAATGTGAGAACCTGAAAAGGCTTGCTTAGAAGTGAAAGGGAGAAAGGTAACATGATTAAGAAAGAGGCAACTTAATAAAAGAAAAAAGGAATGGTTATTTATTTTGAATTCTTAAAAAAAAAAGCTCTAAAGCAAAAGCTTAGTAAGTATTTCTTCTGGAGGTCAATAAAATTAGTTTTAAATAAGTAGAAAAAATGCTAAGGGGGTGGAATTCAGGGGAAAAATGCAAACGTTTAGCTTCCTCTTCTTTCAAAACTCATTAATACAGCTTTAAATGCCTATATAAAATAATGGCATGGGGTTGTTAAATTTACATAGGTAAGCATTATTTTTTCAAATTAGCATCTAATTAAAAAAAGCAACTTGACTTCTGATTTTTCCCAAATCTTAAAACCTAATATCTGTTCCATTGTGTTTTTCAAAGAAAAGTAAAATCTTTTTATAATCTTATCTAGAAAGAACAAAATTCCCATAAGAAATTTATTGTATTTCTAGCACACTTGAACTTTAGGACCCCGCAGAAGAAATCATACTAATAGTCCACACTGGGGCAAATAAACTTGAAAAGTTAGTTAAGTTAAAGATTCTTTAACCCAAACATAAAGTGTAATATAATGATGCAGTTTCAATAGTATTTTTAAAAGTATATCAAATATAAAAAAGAACTGTCTGAATATGTAAAATATAATTTAGATTTAAGAACACATATTTTTAGAAATACTTCTACTCCATACATAGTTATTTTATCTCTTTTAATACCAAATTATCCCTAAAATTATGTCTCCAAGCATATGTGCCTTTAAGTCCAGTCCCAAGAATTTAAAAAAGCAAGGCTTCAAGAAAACCTATATTCTCCCAAATATCTTCTTATCATTGCCAACCAAAAAATATTGAGGCATTTTTGAGTATTGAGAGGAGGGAGGGTGAGGGTTGTGTCACAGAGTAAAATCAGAACTCCCACCTTACCTCTGACACAAACAGCCCTGCATGTTATTGCACTTTCAAATACTCACCACTAGAGTCTATCAAATATACTTTGACAAGATGAATCATTGACTGCAAAGCCCATATGCTGTATTTTACTAAAGCTTAGTTTCTTTTCCTGTTTTTCTTTACCCCATTTCAGTTCCTCTGCCTTGGCTCTTCTCAGGAAACTCTGTTCAATTCTCATTGGTTTCATTTCAGAGATCTCAGGAAATAAGAGCTAAATCTCACATGCAGTTCACAACTTCAAATTAAGTCCTTGAGAACTTAATGATTCCACATTTTGGATATCAGTTTGGGGTATAGATGGTACACTCAATGCCGGGTCTTCTGGTAAAGTAGACTTTGCACATGTTAGGAACACTAGCAAAGCAGTGGTATAAAAATTAAAAAAAAACATGTTTTGAAGTAATTTTCATACATGATAGTGTTTAAAGGATCAAACTGAACATGAGCAGAAGAAAATAATTGTTTATCTCCCTACCAAGTAGGTTGTTTTCATAATATTTTTATTTTGAGTTATATATAAAGGACTATGATGTTTAATTTTGTGTTAATTTCATCTATCTATCTATCTATCTTTTATTGGTTATGTTTCTCTGGAGATCATTAACAAATGTAAATAGTGTACTCTAATAATGTTAGTGTTTAGGGTCAATTTATTTAATGGTAGTTTTTATTCAGGGCAGTTTCAGACTGTGTTGAGAAATGTAACCAGAATTAATTTTTGTATATAAGATAAGGCACGTATAAGTTGATTTTCCCAATCATCTTCATCAAAAGAGTTGTCATAGGAAGTAAATACCTACCCACTTTAAAGGTTATATAGAATTTTGTATAGTGAATTAGAGGATGGAGAAATTGGTAGAAAGAATAGAATTCTAGGAAATGGAAACAGTACATATAAACCCGGATACCTGAAAGATTATGACCAGTTTAGAAAAATTATATTAATAGAAAACTCTGTACTAAAGTGATCAATTGCTATAAAAAAACTATCAGCTCATTGTACTATTTCTTGGCAAATAGGGTTCTGTGAAAGATTTCTCTATATTTCCTTTAACATCTCTACTTCCTTAAAGGAAAACATATTTAAAAGATTCTTGCTTTTAAAAAATCACTTGTTTCATTATGTTAGTTAATTGTGTATGAGAATAAATAGAAGATGTGAATTCCATACACTGATATTTCTTAAACAAAAAAATTACAGTTTATATAAACAGGATACAAATTTAATAAAATAAATTTAATAGTTAATTTAAGATGATGAATGCTTATGTTTTATTGAAAATAAATTACCACTTGAAATGTGAATATGAATATGGCACAATGCTCTGTTCAGAGACTGACTGCAGGTGGTTTTAAGTCTGGCATTGCTAAACTAATGTGCATCTCATATCACAAATCTCCTCGCCTTACTGCTTTTGACTTATTGTAAACAGTCATTAGTACACATACCCTGATGTTGTTTGAATGAAAACTTTATTTACATATTAATTCTGCCTCTATTATTTTCCATTTAGCCTACTGCAATAAGCATAGCTTTATATACAACTGAATTGAATAACTATATTTTCTATGATTTTAAAAATAAAAACCTACATTTCAAAAGTACTGGTAGAAAATATTCCGATACTTAAAGATACTTAGTAGTCTGTGCTTATCTGTGGGGAATAAGACCCTCAGTGGATGCCTAAAACTGCAGGAAGTGCTGAACCCTACATATGCTATGATTTTTTCCAAGCATATGTACCTATAATAAAGTATAATTTATAAATTAGGCAAATTATAAGATAAACAACTAAAAATTAAATAACTAATAATAAAATATAAAATTATAATAATGTACCATAGTAAAAATCATATAAATGTGCTCTCACTCTCTGTTCAAAGTATTGTAGTATACTGCATTCATCCTTCTTGTGATGATGAGATGATAAAACGCCTCCAGGATGAAAAGAAGTGAGGTGAATGAGATGTTACTAAATAAAATAAAGGTTAATTGAAACACTGGATCTGAAAACCAAGGGAACTAGGCTACTAAGTGACTAATGGGTAGGTAGCATATAAAGCATGGGTATTCTGGACAAAGGAATGATTCATGTGCTGGGTGGAACTGAGTGGGGTTGGCATGAGCGTATTATCCTGCCAGTCAGAATGGCTCAAAATTTAAAACCTAAGTTCTTTATTTAATATTTTTAGACTGCAGGTCAACGCGGGTAACTGAAACCACAGTAAATGAAGCCACAGATATGGGGGACAACTGTATCAGAAAACATATGGGGGATCCATAAAACTGGAATTATCTTCTGGAGGGTGGGACTCTTGTGGTTCATGCTTTCTCCTCTAGATGAGTGTTCTAGGAACTCTTCTGTATGAGTGTGCTAGCTGGTGTTGTTGTGAGAGGCTGTGTTTGGCTTCATTGAATTTTTCTGAAGACTCTTTCAGTGTGTTTGCCCATTTCATGAAAGGTGATTTATGAGTGCACCTGCCTACCCCAGGCTGAGTGTTCAGCAGTTTTTGACTCAAATCAGCATGATTTGCACCTGCTCACCCCATCCTCCCCATTTACCTGGTCTTACCCTGAGTGCCTTTGTTTGTTTGTTTCCCTGGATGAAAAATGTCTGCAAGGGGAACCATCTTTTCAATGTAGGAGAGGGGAAACAAAAAATGGCAGAAGCACTAAAATACATGAAAATTGACAAGTTCAAAATTTGTTTGGGGCAGTGGAAATAAAAAACATCTCAATAGGTGTATTGCATCAAATGGAAAGTACTTTGAAAGTGCCTGACATTTAAATATGTAAAAATAAATACATAATTTGTAATAATAAATTCCCTTTTTGGGGCAGTCACCCCTCATGAGTCTTAAAAAAGAAAATGTTTTAAGAGGATTTTTTGTCATTTTATTATTCTAAGATTATTTTAGTTCAAATTATTTTTGTTCTTTTCATCTGTTACTCATATTGTTTTCTGCACAATATCAACATTAAATTGTGAGATGTGATGGAATGTGCATAGAAACATATCAAAACACATGATCCACTTTTAGCAATTATATTTGATTTCATCAACATAGAGTTTATGCTTTTATCCACAATTCAGGTAAAAAAAAAGCAAATCAGTGCTGTCCAGGGAATTTTCACAAAATGAGAAAAATGAGTTTAGGTGAAGTGATAATCTTCCAAATGAAGAAAGGTCAATGAGTTAAGGCAATGCTTAAAAAATCTTTAAATTTCTCCATTTTGGCAAGGTTTCTATCAAGAAAGGAAGGAATGGCATTGAAGTGTCTCATTCTCACCTTGATGGGCCCTTAAAATGCAATTTTCTGTTACTCTTAATTACTATATATTTCACAAGTATTGACTATTTTTGGCTTTCAGCAGCCTCGCAAATGATGATGAATGGATATAATAAACTGTTCTGTTTTAACAGAAATCTAGCATTAAAGCAAAATAAGATATTTAGACTAATCTGTATGATTCCCAGTTGAAGTTTTAATAAATTGCCAAAGCAATGTGCTAAAACTAGAGTGAAAGAGTTATTCCAAGAAGACAAATACTTTTCCAATGAAATAAGTGGTTTCCTTAAAAAAAAGTGATAATTTGGCATGCTTTCCAAGTGTGGTAATTGTATTAATTATCTAGGTTCTTTGGGGTCTTCATCTTGCTTAGAAACTTGGTAACTAGCAATGAATTCAAAGGTCCTGAATATGGCGCGCATTCCTCAATTACACTTTGATTTTAAATCCTTCTTCTGAAGTTGTGTCTTATGTGTCATATATAGCTTGTGATATATAGATATATGTAAAATATATTATCTGTTTAATGTCTACGTGGTGACCAAAAGCAAAACAGCACAAAGCGAAGCAATTATATTTGATTTCAAAAGCTAAGTAAAAACACTGGCAGGAAAGACGATACGTATGGATGTGGGTGGCAGTGTTTCAAACACAGATCTGGTTGTTCTTAATGAAACATTTTAGGGAAACAATATTTATACCAAACTAGTGCACCAAGTGAGGGTTTCTAACAAATATTTATATGCTATCAAAATTATAATTTTTGCTATTATTGGCTTGGTGCCTTTGTTTCTCATATATGAGATAAAGTTTCAGGTGTTGCCTTGTTCTCTCTTTTTCCTACACATTTAAAATTTTGTTTTTCTGGTGTAGAATTAGCTTTCGAATATTGAGCTTGCATTTTTTTTTGTATTTTAAGTGAACGAATTATATATATATTAATTTCACTACACCAATCATTTGGGCTAGAAGCAAATATAATGAATGTATTTGAAATTTATTATGTAATATATCCCAAAATACTCACATACTTTTTCTCACCCAAAAGTTTCTCTAATTCAAATATATATATATTATATATATATTATATATATATAATAGCTTGTGATAGCTTGTAATAAATAAATAGCTTTATTTATTATATAATAAATATATAATATATATTTATTATATATTTATAATATATATTATATATAATTATATATATAATTATATATATATAATTATATATATATAATTAGAGATAATTTATTAAGGTTTTGAAATTAGAAGGATATATGTGCCAATCTACTTTAAACTCTCACAAACTGTGTAAATTTGGGCAATTTATTTAAATAATCTGAGTTACATTTTTTCATTTGTATGATCATGCTTATTTCATTAGGCTACTGTGAAACTAAAAGTTATAATGTTCAGAATATAATGTATATATGACACAGTGTCTGGCTCATATTAACTTTTTTATAACGGTAATGTTGATTGTTAGGACACCCTTTTACCATTCAAGTTACTACAAAATGCAAAACAATTATTGAGTTGTAAAGAAATATGCTAGATACTGTGCAAAATAAAAATATGACTAGTAGAAGAAGATCTTAAAAATACAGGGTGAGGCAAAAGTAGAGTTACAATTAACCTCATATTATGTATTTTTTATTATATTAGTTTTCATATGAACAATGTAAACCTACTTTTTATACCAAGAAAGGTAAAGAGAGACATACTTTTTTCCAATGAACCCATTTTAATCCATTAAATTTTTAAAATACTTTGGTATATATTATTATCACTATAGCTTTTTTAATGGATAAGAAAACTGAAGCCTGGACATACACATAGAATTCTATCCAAAGCCCAGTTCTGAAATATGTGCCTTTTCACTAGTTTGCTACTATTGTCTGATGAGAGAATTCTTCCCAAGGGGATGGGAAACACTTCCATGTTTTGAAGGATATACCATTCAAACTAGACATTCACTAGATTAAATGAGTAGAAATGAGAAAATTGTAGAATAAGGACACTAGGAGCAAAATTATGTATGATTGATATTTTATAGATTGATTGGATATTGGAAGAATACCCAGTGAACAGATTATGGAATGGGGAAGTGTGAACTAGAATGTGGTATTCAAATTGTATTATACTGGATGACCTTGAGTGCTCTGAGTTTGTACTTCATACCAGAGATGATCATGAAAGCCTTTTGAAAATGCCCATCTGGAACATACATGTGACATGTTCAAATAACAAATAAATTGGTGAGGTCATTGTCCTTATAAGGAATTATAATGACTAACAGATTTCTAGAGATATCAAAGCACTTTTGCAAATCTAATAACATTGCTTCCTATTTTATGAGAAAAACTGGAACAATCAAAAGAGAAAATAGAACATGCACCCACCTATTCTGCCTACTTCAAGGTCACCATAGATAATCCCTTTGTTTTCCCATGGAAGACAATCCCTCCATTTTTGCACCAATTTTCATCTTATCAGGACTTCAGGCAGTTTTTGTCACTATTTTCAATGATCAATGGTTGGCTGTTTGTTGAGCATTGCAATCAGCAAATAATTATGTTGTTATTTATATACATATAAACACACACCCACACACATTCAAATACATTTTGCTTGATTTCACTCTCCCCACCAACTATTGCTCTATTTTTCCCATTTACAAGGAAATTTCTTGAACAACTGTTTTGAGTAAATTTCTTGAATAATCTGTTTTCAAATCTCCCATTCTCACTGAAGACCATTCAGTGTAGGCTTCTTCTCCCTTGTCTTATTCCCGTGACATTGCTTTTTTGTTGATCCCAAGACTGACTTTCAGATTGTTGAAGATAATGGTCAGTTATGCCCACGAGCAGCATTTCAGGTAGTTGATCACTCCTTTCTCATCAGTGTATTCCTTCACTTGTGTTCTGGGACTTTCTTGGTTTTCTTTCTGACTATAATTGATCCTTCAGCATTATTTGCTGACTTCCGCTTTTCTCCATAAATTCTTAATTCTGGAAAATCCCAGAATTCAGTCTTTGGATCATTTCTATTCTCTACCTATATGTATTTTTAGTGGTCTTTTCTGGCATTATGGGTGTAATAAATCTACAAATGATTCCTAAATTTACATCTCTATCCCAGATTCTCTCCCTGAATTTTAATTCCACATATCCAACTTCTTTCTTGATATATCCACCTGCAATGTGCAATTGATACCTTAAACTCAACATATCCAAAATTCAAACTCTGATCTCCATGAGTAAAATGAAACAAAACCAAACCAAAGGATCTATTTACAACTTCCTGCATCTTCATTGATTCCAACTTGATGCCCAACTCTGTCCTTTCAGTTGCTCAGGTTCTATCAATAAAGGCCTCCTTGAATTTTCTTTTTTTCTTTCAAACTCATTCAATATGTCAGGCAACCTGTTGGCATTCTTTTCAAAGTATGCACAAACCTTCCATTCTGCATGGTTTCCGGTAAACTGCCACCAACCAAGACACCATTGTAATTAGCACAAGTTACTTTATAATCTCCTAACATGTCTTTCTGCTCCTAGGTTTCCCCATTTAAGTGGTTATTCTCAACTCAACCCCGAGTACTCCTTTGAAATCATAACTTGCAAATAACTCCAAGTATTACTCAGAAAAAGAAGCCGAAGATCCCATAAGAACTTACAAGATTGCTTTTTACCTTTGTTGTCTTAAGTGCTACTTTGCTATCCTCTTACCATGTTTGCAGGCACATTGTACTTTTTCTTCTAAATATCAACCTAAGTCCTTCAGTTATTTAAAGTCTTGGCTTCATTCTTACCTTGTCACTGAGGCCTATCCTCAGTACCATTTTAACAAAATATGTATGTTTATTGACAAATCTCATTACTACAATCTTTCCTTTTAAAGGGAAGGAGATTTTCTTCTCTTCTATTTTCTTTTCTCCACTCTTATATCCCAAGTACTTAGAAAAGTGACTCTTGAACAAAATGGATCCTCTGTAAACATCTACTGAATAAACTTGAACCTCCAAAACAACTTAATTTAAGAGATATGCAGTAACTAGAAAAGTTGTGGTGACAACTTTAGCAACTAAATGATATAGGAAGAGAAGCTGATTGTGGAGGTGACACAGAATTTATAGGGATTCAGGGGATTTTCATTTTACAAAGTCATCAGTATGGAGGAAATAGTTGAAAACATAGGAAAAGTTAATAACTTGTACATACAATGTTGTACTTTACTAGCTCTATATAAACTGAAAAGACAAGAGTAAAACAAAGCAACAAGTAAATTTTATAAAGGGTATATCATGGGCATCTTTGGTCATAGAAACTTGAGATATGATGATAGGATACATAATAGATAGGTAAAAGTCACAAATTTTATTTTCTTGAGAACTGTAAGACTCTAAGGATATATATGTTATCCTAAATTCTGATACAGTTTCAGCCAGTGGAAGTGTAGGTAGAAACACTTTGCTTCCTTGTACAACCAAAAAAAGGATAACAACTAATTTAAAAACAAAAAACAACTTCTCATTAAGAAGTGCTCGAAAATCAAACTACATGGAACTTGGACAGCCAAGGAGATAAAGAAACATTCATCCAGGCTGGTAGGAGGGGTGGAGATGGGCAGCCTGGCAGAGAGCATGCATAGCAAGGCAGTGGACTGCTGGGGGTATGCGAGGGCTGGTGAATTGGGTGCTCCCACATTCTCACATGGATATGCCAGAAGGAACAACTGGGGTACCACATACCATGAAAGGCAGGGTTTCAGCATGAGGAAACTAAGGACTCAGAAACCTCTGGCTGTAAAATGCTGTGGGTGTTGCAAAGGTGGGAGGAACTCCCAATCTCACAGGCCTTTGGAGAGGCCCCCAGGGTCCTAAAACATACACAAACACACCCAGTTGATAATCAGTGCCTGAAAGGGCACAGTCTGCTTGTGGGAAACAAGGGGAGTAACAGAAAGTGGGGAAAGAGCTTAGCAAGCAGCACTGTTTCCTCTCTGGCCCCTCCTTCAAAGATAGCACCACAACACAGAGAAGAAGGTTGCCCCATCCTGGCAACTATCTAAGGCTCCACCCCTTACAATATAACAAGTCCACCAAGACAAAGAAATATGGCCCAAATGAAAGAACAGATCAAAACTCCAAAAATAGAAGTAAGTGATGAAGAGATAACCAACCTATCAGACGCAGAGTTCAAAACACTGGTAATCAGAATGCTCACAGAAATGATTGAGTTCAATTGCAAAATGAAATAAGAAATTAAGGCTATAAAAAGTGATATAAGGAAATTATGCAGGGAATCAACAGTGAAGGGAAGGAAACTTGGACTCAAATCAATGATTTGGAACAAAAGGAAGAAATAAACATTGAAATGGGACAGAATGAAGAAAGAATAAGTAAAAAAAAAATAAGGAGAGGCTTAGGAACCTGTGGGACAACTTTAAATGTTCCAACATCCTAATCATAGGGGTGCCAGAAGGAGAAGAGGAAGAGCAAGAAGTTGAAAACTTATTTGAACAAATAATGAAGGAGAACTTTCCTAGTCTGGAAAAGGAAATAAACTTCCAAGAATTCCAGAAAGCTCACAGAGTCCCAAAGAAGTTGGACCCAAGGAAGCACACATCAAGGCACATCATAATTACATTATCCAAGATTAAAGACAAAGAGAGAATCTTAAAAACTGCAAGAGGAAAGGAGACAGTTACCTACAAAGATGTTCCCATAAGACTGTCAACTGATTTCTCAAAAGAAAAGTTACAGGCAAAAAGAGGCTGGAGAAGTATTTGAAGTCATGAAAGGTAAAAACTCATATCCAAGATTACTCTTATCCAGCAAAGCTATCATTTAGAATGGAAGGTCAGATAAAGTTCTTCCCAGATAAAGTCAAGTTAAAGGTGTTCATCATTACTGAGCCCTTATTAGATAAAATGTTAAAGGGAGTTATCTAAGAAATAGATGAAGATCAAAAACTATGAACAGTAAAATAAAAAACTCACAGCTATCAACAACTGAACCTAAAAAACAAAAACTAAAACTAAGCAAACAACTAGAGTAGAAATAGGATTACAGAAATGGGGATCACATGGAAGGTTATCAGTAGGGAGAGGAAGGGGGGAATTGGAGGGAAAAGGTACAGGGAGTAAGAAGTATAATTAGTAGGTGCAAAATAGACAGGAAGATGTTAAGAAGAGTATAAGAAACGGAGAAGCCAAAGACCTTAGATGTAAAACCCTCAGACATGAACAGAGGGGTTCATGTCTGTCTAAAGGCAGAGGGGATATTGCAGGGTGGGAGGCTATAGGGTGGAGGGAGATAAAGGAGAGAAAAAAATTGGGACAACTGTAATGGCATAATTAATATAATATATTAAATAATTCTGTTACAGAGAAGGCTAAAATAGTAACAAAATATAAAAATAAAATATATAGTTTAATATAAATGTAACATAACTATAATACTTGAAATATAATGTATGATATATATGCATAAAGTAAGACATAAATATAATGGAAAATAAAATAATCACTATGGGAGTTGTAGCTATTACATCAATTTTGAAAATTAGTATTTAAACTAAAAGAATTAAATATTTACTCTGTTCTTTTTTTTAATGAGTAAATTAAGTTTACTACAGAGTATCAGGGAAATAGATAATTATATAACTTATAAAAGAATATCAGCAAATACAGAAGTGATAGAAGTGGAAAATAATTTAAAATATGCAGTGAAATGATTTACTCAAACAGAGATCTTTAAATAATATTTGCACAATGAAAAATATCATCACATAGGTTACTTGTTACTTGCAAAGAAAAAAAAAGAAGTCTTCTTGATAGAGATCTTATGGTGACAACTTAGCTGAGTGATCACACTTTGCATCAACTGATCATGTGCCCCCCAATACATACCATAAAAAGAACCCAGAAGTATATGTCTTACCAAAAAGTTAATTTAAATCAAGATATAAAAACTAACATTTTTATAGAAAATTCCAGAGCTAAAATGAAGATTCAGCGAAGTCACAGGTAAACAATCAGACAAACCCAACATATGGGCTACTACACAACACTCCTTAGCCACTCATCTACTGACAGACATGTAGGCTGCTTTCAAATCTTGGCTATTGTAAATAACATTGCGATGAATTATAGAGGTGCTTATGTTCCTTTGAATTTATTCAGAAAATTCCCAGAAATGGAATCACTGGTTCATAATACAGTTCCATTTTTAAATTTTTGAGGTAACTCTATTCTGCTTTTCACAGTGGCAGCACAAAGCTGCATTCCCTACAACAATGCAAAAGGGTTCCCCTCTCTCCATATCCCCACCAGTACTTGTTGTTTGTTGATTTATTGATGATAGCCATTTTGACTGGTATGAGGTGATATCTCATTGTGGCTTCAATTTACATTTCTCTAAGATTAGTGAGGATCATCTTTTCATATGTCTATTCATCATCTTTATGTCCTCTTTTGAGGAGTGTCTATTCAGATCCTTTGCCCGTTTTTTAATTGGATTGTTTGTATTTTTGGTGTTGAGTTTATAAATTCTTTATAAATTTTGGATATTAACCTCTTATCAGATGTATTGGAGAATGTGTTCTCCCATTCAGTGGACTGTCTTTTTATTTTATTGATGGTTTTCTTGGCTGTGCAAACACTTCTTAGTTTGATGCAGTCTCATTTGTTTATTTTTCCTTGTTTCCCTTTCCTAAAGAGATATATGAAAAAAAATATATTGCTACAAGCAGTATCTGAAATTTTACTGCCTATATTTTCTTCTAGGATTTTTATGATTTCAGGTCTGACATTTAAGCCTTTAATCAATTTTGAACTTATTCTTGTGTGGCATGAGAAGTTAGTCTAGTTTCATTATTTTGCATGCATCCAATTTTCCCAATACCACATATTGAATAAACATTTATTGAATAAACATTGTATGTGCTTGCTTACTCTGCCAAATATTAATTGACTATAAAGATGAGGGTTTATTTTTGGGCTGTCTATTTTTTTGCCATTGATCTATGTGTCTGTTCTTATGCCAAATATGTTGCTTTGATTACTATGGTCTTATAGTACAGTCTGAATTTAAGCAGTGTGATTCTTCTAATTTTGTTTTTTCTAAAGATTGTTGCTGCTATTCCAGCCCTTTTGTGGTTCTATATAAATTTTTGAAATATTTGTTCTACTTCTGTGAAATCCATTATTGGTATCTTGATGGGATTTGCTTTGAATCTATAGATTGCTTTTGGTAGTATGGACATTTTAATGATGTTAATTCTTCCTATCCATGAACATGGTGTATGCTTCCACTTATTTGTATCTTCTTCACTTTCTTTCTTCAGTGTCTTATAATTTTCTGACTACAGGTCTTTTACATCTTTCGTTAAATTTATTCCTAGGTATTTTATTCTTTTTGAGGCAATTGTGAATGTGATTGTTTTAATAATTTCTCTTTCTGATAGTTTATTATCAGTATATGAAAATGCAACTGATTTAATTTTGTGTCTTCCTACTTTACTGAATTTATTATGGTAAATTTACACAGTGGAATACTATTCAGCCATAAAAAATAAGAAAATTTTGTCTTTTGCAACAGCATGGAAAAACCTGAAGAACATTATGCTAAGTGAAATAAGCCAGCCAGAGAAGGACAAATACCATATGATTACACTCATATGTGGAACCTAATGAACTAACAAGCAAAATAGATGCAGACTCATAGACGGAGAGCAGGCTGGCAGCTGGGGCAGGTGGGGGTTAGGAGGAGAAAAGATTAAACAAAAAAGAAAAAGGACCCATGGAGAAGAATGTGGTGACTTTGGGGTTTTAGGGTTGGTGGATGTTGAACAGGGTATAAGGGGGATAAATGGCCCTGGAAAAGTACAATTAGAGTAATAATAATAAAATTCAATATATTGTTTCAAAAATTTAGTGAAACTATTCTGCCACAACGAGGTCAGAGAGAGCATAATTAAATTCAATTTTATTATGTTTTGAATATAATTGTATTGAGGGTTAAATGTAAACATATTAGAGTTTATTTTAAAAAATTTAAAGAAACATATTTAAGTGGAACCTAATCAACACAAAAAATAAGAAAGCAAAATATAACCAGAGACACTGAAATTAAAAGCAAACTGACAGTAGCCAGAGGGGAGGTAGGAGGGGATAATGGGGGGAAAGGGGAAAGGTCTTCAGTAACAAGTATAAAAGGCACATGGACAAAGCCAAAGGTGGGTAGGATTGAGGGTGGGACTTGGGGGTGGGTGGGGCGGGGTGGAGTGGTAGGGGGAAAACGGAGACAACTGTACTTGAACAACAACAAAAAAATTGATAAAATGTTAAGTACTGAATCTAAGAACCTGTGTTTAATTCACTATTATTTAAGTGTTTCTCTGTTTCAAAAAAATTTTAATTTAAAGTAGAATGAAAAAGAGTAGACAGTGTAAAAGCTGTGGAAGAGAAGAAAAGGTGGTCAAATAATAATCAAGCCTTGAGTTGGAGTTACTAAGTACCTGAATTCTTATGCACCATGAAAGCTCCTCTTTTATTTATTTCATAAATTAGAAAATCTTCCCCCTTTTTAATAAAAGTCAGTAACCATGGTAAGTTTTCTACAAAAACAAAAAGGGCTGTAATTTCTGCTTCATAAATGGATTTTAGAAAAGCTGTGAGTAGAATAAAAAAGAAACTTGGTTAATAAAAAGTTTATTTTTTAATTTGTTTTATTATTGTTCAATTACAGTAGTTCCCATTTTCTGCCCATTACTCTCCCCTGCCCTGCCCACCCCCACATCCCACACTCAATCCTCTCCCCAACCCTGTTGTCCTTGCCCATGGGTCCTTGACATGAACTTTCCCCTTCTTTCCTTGTTATCCCCCTCCACCCTCCCCTTGGGTCACTGTCAGTTTGTTTTTTATTTCCACGTCTCTGGTTCTATTTTGTTCAATTGTTTGTTTCAAAATACGTATATTATTCACTTTACCTAAAAATACATCATTTGAAGCATTTGGGAGAATATAAAGTAGGTATTTTTATGCCAATAAAGTGTTTATTTAAAAAATGAATGTTAGTTGTTAACACTTTAAAGGGTATTAAAAATAATTGGCATTTTCAAGTCAACCTTAATAACATTTAAAGTTTATAAAATGGTTTGCTTACACACATTTGTTGAAATAGAGAGAAAAGGCAACACTGTATAGCTTGAAGCTTAGTAATTTTATAATGTAAAATGTTTTTCCTCACAGCCCTTTAGCTGTTTGAGTATCTCTGCCTTAGATTTCCTTTGATTTATTTTAATTTTTAAAAATTTTAATTAAAAATTTTAAAAATTATCTTTGACATTCAATATTATTTTGTACTAGTTTCATGTACATAGCATAGTAGTTGGACAATCACATCTTCTCTTTCCCTAATATTATAATATAAAATATCAAAGATATGCAAAGCTTACTTGCATATACCAGGCACTGTTTTAGGTACTTTCTCACTATTCAGCTATTTATTCTTCACAATATTCCTATGTAGTTTTTTATTATTATTACTTTATTTGTATCGATGAGTAAAGCTGAAGGTCAGAGCTTCCATAACTCGCTGAAAGATATACTTGTAATGAGGGTAAAACCACCATTGGATCGAAAGTCATACTCTTAACCCTCCATATTACTACCACTATGGAAGAAGAGATGATACAATATTACCATCATGATAGCCAGTTTAGATTAATAGGCAAATATTATCAGAAACGATAAATAGGGTAGCAATTTTGGGAGTTTGAAACAGATCCTGATTGGATTCCCTGCTTGAAGGGACAAAGCTGGAGAATTAAGTAAAGGAATTCAAGGACAGCGTAACTGAGCCCTCTGACCTCAAGTTGGGTAGCTGCAATGCTCAGTACTTTCTAATGTGAAAAATAATTGTGTCATGTATACACACACACACACAAAGGTGTTATTGTCACTCTGCAACAAAAGACTAAACTGTCTGACCTTAGAGGCCTGAGGACCTTGAGTGCATTTTCTTCCAAGTAACTGAAGGAGTCAGCAGCCATCTTGCTCAATGCAGCAGCGGAAATAGAACGGTGTTATAAAATTCAAAAGACTTCCAAACATTTTTATTTCTCACAACCTCTTTATTTTGCATTTTAAATGGAGGTTTAAAATTGTGTTACTTGAAGATTAGTTGTAAAGTAGGGTCAAAAGTACTCTTTAATTTTACCCTCCTTTCATTTGCTGAAATAAATATAATACAAAGTAAGGGTCACAAGGGTCAGTTAACATTTTTCTGTCTTTTAATATTATGAACTGAAGGTAGAAAGCCAATCTCAATAGTTCAGGATTATCAGGCTACCTTTCTTCGATAACAGAATGTGTGTTTGCTACTTATGGTACTGCAATAATCACTTCATCTCCATTTTGCCTGAGCAGACACAGCCAGCATTAACTTTTATGGGGTGTGAAATCAAGCAAACTGGAACTAATTGAAGTGTTAGTCAGCACTGTACTCAAATTGAATAAAGCAAGATTAATATGGCTCAGGTAATAATTGAAATACATCTCTCATTCCAGATAAACTCATCTGCAAAGTAATCAATGTATTCTATGTCATAAGACATGGAAGAACTGTTTATCTATGGGTGTATACATGTGCATATATATCCATCTATGTATCATCTATCTCCCCATAGATATGCATACATATGTGTGTAAATATATTATTTTTAAAGATTTATTTATTTAATTTTAGGGAATAGAAGGGAGAAAGTGAGGGACAGAAACATCAGTGTGTGGTTGTCTCTCATACATCCCCTACTGGGGACCTGGCCCACAACCCAGGCATGTGTCCTGACTAGAAATCAAACCAATAACCTTTTGGTTCACAGACTGGTGTTTAATACACTGAGTCACACCAGCCAGGGCATATCTGTGTAAATATATTATTTAAGAATCTGATTATACCATAAACTTATAGTACTACAGAAGAAGAACTGTATAGCCTAATGTTGAAAATGGCTTTTTATTCAGACAGGATTGGGTTCAAATCTTAACTGTGTCACTTTGGCATCTCATTATTTGCAAAACAAAGATAATAATACCTATCTGAAAGTTTAACTAATTGCGTAGTATAAAGAACATAATAAAATGCCCTGACAGACTATGACTCAATAAATGGAGCCAAATTTAGGAAAACAAAGACATGACTCATCAAATAAAACATGTAAACTTGTATCTATAAAATATATTCAGCTACTCTACCTGTCATACTTCACTTCTTCATTTGATTTCCATATTGTATTCAGGCCCGTTTAATAGTTCTCAATGAGGTGGCATTTTTGCCTCCCAAGGGCCATTTGGCAATGCCATTCTGCATTATCCTGACTTTAGGGAGACATTTAGTTGCTACTTGCATTTAGTGGATGGAGGCTAGAGATAACGTTAAGTTTGCCATAATGCACAAGACAGCTATGCACACACAAATATTATCTGGTCCAAGATGTTAGTAGTGAAGATGTTGGGAAACCTTGAGCTGCTCCAAGGCACTTGGAATGTATAATGATCATATTTTAATATCAATCAATAATTCAATTTTATTGTCTATCCTATGTCAGACTTAGACTGAGTGTTGATGAAAGTGTTCAATAGAAGGCATTCTACTCTTCCTCAGGCTGATTACAGTTCCAGTCCCTCTGCTATCCTTTTTCTGGTCCCCTTTCCATCTTCAAATACACAATTTTTAAAAAATCAGGATATAGCCATTTTTCCCAGAACTTCCAAGAAGCCATCTGTGACCTCTTCCATCTGTTCCCTTTCCCAAATGTTCACAGTATTAATGGTCTACATCACACACTGTAGTATAGTGTACCATATACACCATCATGGATTTCGTTCACTAATTGCCTTATGTACACCAATTTTATCTCCACAAGTAAGTCTCAATCAGAAATCATGGCTATTTTCCAAAATACTATTTGTTGATTAATTTATATATCGAGTAAAAATTCTCAATTTATGCACTTAGATTACAAAAATCTAACCTTGTTTTCTTCAACTAACTTAAGTAAAAGTTTTAACAAGCCATTTTATGTGGTAATGAAATATTTAATATCATAAATTCAATTGGCTGAGAATTCCCCTCGCTGTTTCAGGATAAATTTGATCAGTGGTACCTTCCTAACTTCCCTGTAGAAATTCAGCTAGATTTTGAGGTGTTTATGTGACCTGATGGGGGATGTCTGAACACCTCATGATTTCCTTATCTTGACTGAAAGAATATGAGAAAATAAGGCCACGTTCAGGCACAAAAAAGAGAGGACTCTCTTTGTTCCCACAAAGGAGCAGACAGATTCCGTGAGGCTGCCCTGTATTGTTCCTTCCTTATACTCTACTCTCCTGAGTCACGGTCACCCATTCCCCATGGTAGGTGGGCACGGGATCTCCTCTCATGGTTACACACCAGCACCTATCTACATTATTTTACCTTCCCCTTCAATTCTCTCTGTTTGAAATGATGTCCAAACAGTCTCTGTGTTTCTAATGTATGTATGTGGTGGGGGCGGGGGAGAGTAGAGAAAGAAGATTGGTAGCAAATATTTGTTCTGCCTATTCCTGAAATGCCAGTTTTGAAGTATAAAGTACAAAAATGGATATATTCACTTTAGGGTATTTTTTGACAGCCTGCCTCTAAGCAACGGAGAGAGCCCAGAATAATCAAAGTATAGGAAAAATCAGATCTTCAAATGCTCCACCAAACCCCTTGCAGTGTATGGAGCATAATGGAACAACTGTATTATAGCTACTCTCACCACCATGTCTCCTCCTCAACTATTCATACAATTAGTCTCTGTGTTTCACCTTTGGCACTTTTTGTATGCCTGGAATAATCAATTTGTCTGCCTCTCTGTAGACATTTTCTTCTTCCAAAACTGGGCTTTAATGTGCATTCTTGTATGTAAGATATTGCTCATAAATTATTCCATACCTAATGAAAACAATTGATAATTTTTCATCTAAAGCAAAATCCTTGTTTAGTTTCTTTGTTTTCTCATATTGTAAACTTCTAAAATCAGAGCCCTTTATCTAACTGCACAGGAGCAGTTAGCACACTGTGGAATACAATAATCAATTGCATTTATGGTTATGTATGTAATATATACAAGCATTTATACTGCTAAAATAGTCTGTTCTCTGAAATAAGAACACCCTTGAATTAATTTAATACACAAATTTAATACAGCTTGAGCAATGTTGTAGTTTCTTTGTAAATATCCAGTACAAAATAAAGCTGAATATGGAAGAAGATGCATGAAAACAACAGTTCCTTATTTGAATATTTACTTTATGGGCATTCCATATTCTGCATCCTTACTACACTCATTTAATGGTATCATAAATAGTTGAGTACTAATCTGAATCTGTTCATCCCTTTATACAAGCAATTTCTTTCTCTTTTGCTTCCTGGGATAGCATCTTGCCCATCTTTGCATCTTCAAACAAAAACAATCCAATCACCCACAATTTTTCACCTGATGCTAGTTGTAAGAAGCCAGAAAAATGGAATCTTCCTATGAATGTCACCATTTGCATAGCTATTAGTATTCCAGTGCATTATTGCATCAGAAAATGAGAAAAGGTAACATGTTTTATTCAATCAAGAAACAATCAGTGTCAAAAGCCTGATGTCCAAATCTAACCATGGCATTATAGCTTCCTTCCATATGTGATTATACTGTGAGGTACAAAGGCTTATCCTTCCGTAAAAACAAAGAGAATCTGCACTATACAGGAGAAGTCCACAAAACTATTCTCTTTGAATACAAGAATAGAAATTACATGTGTGTTTCTCCAGGGAAACTTTGGTCCGGCACACTCCTGAAATCAAATATGTCTATGAGTGTTCACCAAGAATGTGATTGCCTGTTTTACTGCTAGATTAGGTCAATGCTGCTATTCCAATCTGGAATCACTTTACTAGCAAGGCAATTTCACACAATTAATTTCCTTCTTTAAAGGAAGCAATAAAGGACAGGCAATTGGAAACCTCACAACTTATAACTAACATCCTTTACTAACTAGTGCACACATCTGCAAACACAAATAACCCCCTTTGTGTATGCTTAGCAAGTGCATTCAATTTTTAAATGATGAGGGAGTTTCCACAGGACCATTGTGAATTTCCTGTAAAAAACAAACAAAACAAAACAAAACAAAAAGTGCTATGGAAAGCAGAGAGTTCAGGTTCACTCACAGATCTCAAACTCCTCTTAAGGCAGTTCTGTATTCTTTGGGGATTGAAGAGTGCATTTGCAATGTATGAAGGGGGAAAAAGGAGTAAAATACCAGAAAGTAACATTGTGTGAAGACAGAATCTCATATCTAATTTATGGGTTGGCAAACATTATATGCATTGATTTCATAATTACTTTCTGTCCTTTTTTAAAGTTAAAAGGCCACTTGAAGTATTGTAAAGTATAACACATGTTCTTTTTTCTCTTATGTGGACATACTTTGCTTTTTGGACACCCTTTTACTGTCAATACTTACATCTGTTGTTTAAAAAGCTATTGGTGGTACAATTGCTTTTTAAATGCAAACCCATATGTGTGATCTCTAGAGGAACTGGTAAATTTCACCAAATGGGCATTCCTAAATTACATGCCATCTGTAGCTAGTGGAGAGAGGACTAAACCTGCTCAGCTGTGATTTTGCACCAATATTTCCATCATTTTGATTGGCTCTAGGGAAATCATCCATTTTTGGCATGAACTTTTCTAACTCCAACAGGTTATTGTGGTCTGCTGCAGTTGCATTGGCTCAAAGAATATGATATTTTTGACACATGTTAGAACTAATTTGACTTTTTGCATTGACTTCTTTACCACATTTTACTATGGTGGCTTAAAATATTTTTCTAAGTTTAAAAACTAGTGAAGAGATGGTAAAGGTAATTTTATTGCCTATGTAAGGTTGTATAGTCTGTTGAAAGAAAAACAAATAATCCTCCAGATTGCACATTCTAACAATTGAATTACCTTAGTAAAAATTAATACATTACACAACTGAGGCTAAAAGATCATTTTGGGAAAAAGTTAAGGCAGAAAGTAAATCTCTAGTATGTATTTTTACCAGTGCTCCCCTGCAAATAAAGAAGGGAGAACACTGAATTTTTTTCAGTTTATAAATTCAATTTTTTATACTTAATTTATTTTTTATTTTTTAGCCAAAGGCTGTTTTAATCTCAGATCTATTAAAAAGGTGGATCACATCCCAGAACATCAGTGGAAGGTGAGGCCAAAGTAGGTTTAAAATTGTTCATGTGGAGAATAATACAATAATTAATAAATAATAATAAAAGAATAAGCCCTGTGTTTCACATACTCATAACTGTAAACCTACTTTTTGCCCCAAACTTGTATATGGTAAAACATTCAATTACATTCTAGATATTCTTTTAATTCTTCTTGAATATTTACCTATGAAATAATTCAAAGTTGTAGTAGGAATACTGTCATGTATGATTTTTCCTAACGGTCTCACTTCTTCCATATTGCTTTTAATCAATTATGACATTTTGTACAAAAGCTGAGACATGGAGAAAATGTCAAAACATTAGCAAGGCAAGTATTATGACCATGTATCACGACCACAAGCAGAATAGGTAGGGTAATTTTCCTGCTCCTTTCTGCAGTCATTCTCAAATACTCCCTTTTGGTTCATCTTAAATCAGAGCAGATTGCTGGCGTATGCACAAAAGGGAGAGATGGGCCCTGTGGCAGAAGATATAGGCAATAGGTAGCTTAACCTGGATCACAGTGAGAAACGTCAGCCTAGGAATTCGGAAAAGAAAGGGACTGAAACTTACTCTTGTGATCAGTATGTCAGGATAGCAGTGAAGAGGGCAGTAGAGAAGACAGAAGGGTTCTCTCTTCTATCTATGCATGGACAGTTGAGGAATAAAAACTGCAATAAACGGCCAGCAGAAATGCAGGCATGAGATTCAAGAATAATTAGAAGCATACCATTTCTCTGAATGTTTTTAAAATTCAAGTCTTTAATCTTCCTCTCGAAATTCATAGTTTTCAAAGGATATCTATCCAGGGTCTGTGCAGAGAACTGGTTACACACAGTAGTAGAATATTAAGAAAAAAATTCCTAATAAAAATTTTAAAACCTAATAAAACTTAGTTGCACCAGAAACACTTATTAAAATATATTCTTTTATAAGTTTAAATTATTTTATTGTTTTTCAATTCAAAATATATTCTGATCTCTACATTTTTCCTCTCATCTTTACATAGAGTGTCAGTAGTAAACAAAATAACACTGCTGTCACCTCTTGTATGATTTAATTTACAGTGTAAATTACACAGACTTATTTGAATTAGATATTGGCTGTGTACTGACAGAAACAGCAAGCACACATTTTCAGAATGTGTGGAAGACAAAGTTTTTATCAATGAACTTCTTCTCTAAGGCACAAGTAATTGTCAATGGCAGAGGGTCACTTTTTCAGTCAGGAAATCCTAGATTAATAATGTAATCAAAACAACTGAAATTTTTATTTCAAATTTAAACTCTTTCAGCAATAATTTGTAAATTTTATAATTTTGATTTTGCATACATATGCAAAATTGACTCAGCTAATGAAAAATTCACACTTAATATTATTCATGTATTAAACAGAGAACCTCACATAGAAAAAAGACTATAGGAAATTTCCAAACATTATCTTCAAAGTTTTTTTTCATTTTTTCCTAACATCTTCAGTGTATATTATTTTTAAGTTTTTTATTGTTGTTCAATTACAGTTGTCCCCATTTTTGCCCTGTTCTCTCCTGCCCTACCCATCCCCCACCTCCCACACTCAATCCTATCCCTGCCATTGTTTTTGTCCGTGGGTCCTTCATACATGCTCTTTGACTTGAATTATCTCCCATATAACCTTATTACAAAGTCAGTTTTAATTGTTTTTTCTTATGTACACTCATACCCACACCCAAGGGAATTATTACAGAGTCCTGTATGACTTCAATAGTGTCAAAGTCAGATAGGCAGAAGATTGATATTCATGACCAAAGAAAATACAGAATAGAGAAAGTTGAGTAGAACACAGAGTAGAGCAAGCGTGTAATAGTAGAGTTAATAATCTCAAGGGAGAAAGGCGGGAAAGAGGGACTTTGTCCCTTTGATCACACATTGGCAGAGCCAAAGGGGAAAAGGGAAAAAAGAAGAGGGCAATGACATGATTCTGATCTTTTGAAATATATTTATATTCTGTTACACCAGTGACCAGTATTTTGTGTAGATCTGTTTTATAACTCTTCCAAATTAGAGACAGCCATTTAAAAATAGCTTCCTGTATGGAAGTAAGCAGTCAGTGATAAAATTGCCAGTTTAAAGAGAGGAGGTGAAGTCATCAATTTGTTTACTTTCTTATATAATGGAAATGCTGAGTATAGTTGCAGTAGTTCAAAACATGTTTGGCCTTCTTTAGGAAGGATTTTGAAAGATCCATTTTTGAGAGAGCATTATTGAAAAAACAGAGGGATATAGGGATATAGGGGAAAAACACTCTACTCTTGGTCTTTTAAAATATTTTGTTGTACCTACCTTTACTATAGTTGGTTACATTCTATGGGCATTTTTATTTTAAAAAGTCCCAATTGCTACAAGAAAAAGGGTATGGTGTTCATACTGACCTAGAAATAAAAAATACAAATATAAACTTTTTATGTGCTGTGTGTGTCTGTGTGTGTACTTGTGTGATAAGGGCTTAAAATATATGTTGAAGACCATTAGTTTCCTTAAGCAGAATTGCTAGAAATTGTAATATATAAGATATAAGTCTTTTTCTAATGTCCAGTGGCAAAAGAACCTCTGGGGAATTATTTTCAGTTCTGAAAACAAATCATTAAAAATAGTATCAAAAATTGAAAACATTCAGAGGACAGTAATCAAGATATTAAAGAATACAAAACTATTTTTGTGATGAAAAGCTGAAGAAAGTGGGTTTAGATAGTTGAGGGGAAAATAATAGCATTTAGCTCTTTTGAAGGATTCAAATAAGAACAGCATTGTTCTATGTTGTCCCATTGGACAAACTAAAGAACAAAGCAAAGGCAACATATGGACACCTATTTTAGTGCATTGTGTGAGTGTACTGCCCTAGACATAAGAAACACAAATACAAATTTCTATGTGGTGTGTGTGTGTGTGTGTCTCTGTATTTATGGGATGAGGGCTATGACATTCAGAACTATACAAAAAATAAAAATTGTCAGTCAAATGAGGTATTTTAAACTAAAGATATTTTTGTTAAATTTTTAAAAATATGAAATAAATAGGTGAAATGAATGAAAGACCCTTTCTAAGACTGGGAGATTATGATCCTATCACAAAATGTATGAATCAACATTATTTTGGCATATCAGCATGTCTTTTGTTGATACTTTAACAATTATATCTTATCATACTGATTGAAAGAAGTGAGTGTGATAAGGCTACAAAGTAATATTTTCTAGTTTATTGCTTTATCTCATGCATTTTTGATCTTCTAACAGAAATATTTAAAAAATTGCACTTAAAAGTAAAGTTGAAATAAATATATTTTGCAAAAGTCAAAGCCAGAATTTCATGAATTATGATCTTTTCAAGATTTTAGTAAACATAATTAAATTTTTCTCTCTGGTAACTGAGTTGAATATTAAATTGTCTTCTAAGAAATGTAATTTTAATCTAGGTCATTTTTAATTGTCTTAAGGAAAATACTTGGGATTGACTTTTAAGGAATAGCCTCATCTGTGGGATCCTTACATAGTTTCATCTCATTATTTTGGCTTATTATTCTCATAGAAATATTAATCTTTGCTATTCAGGATACAGGAGTCTTATTATGTGCAATTGCTGGCTCCCAGTGGTTGACATTTTAAGGCTATTACATAACACTAGCCCTTAAAATATATTGAATTATACTTCAAGTTAAAAAAAAAAACACTAGTTTGGAAGTGGAAACTACACAAATACTTATTGTAAGATATGTATAAACAAACAATTGTGTTCTGCAGCAGAATAGCACAGTCTTGCACCACCTAGTGAGAGAGCTGATTTTGTACATTTCTTCCCAACTGTGTGTTAAGTGACATCATATTGGTAGCTTGAAATCAGTTCCTGTGGGATTATTTATACCATGGAAATTGGTAAATGTTATAAATCTGGCTTTTATTTCCTGAAATGCCAGTTATTATACACCATTATAAATTACGTTATTACTGACATATCACTGGCAAAACTTAACAATATCATGAAGTTTAAATCTCAAGCAATATTATTATATTTTAATTATATATCCACTTGCTGTTAGCAACATATTATCTATGTGTAAATTATTATGTGATGATCTAAATTAATTTAAAATGTATGCAGACATTCTTTTATTTATTAGCAAGGGTTATATTTGAAATGCTTATATATTACATAAAATGGTCTAAGAGAAAAATTAATTAAGTACAAATGAGGTATTTTAAAATAAAAGTAAGTGTACATAAAAATCATAAAACAAAGCCAGTCAGTTCTGGTTACACTCAGGAGAGAGACTGTATTTCCAATGAAAAAAGTACATACATGAAAAGGGATAAATTGCAATATGTTTATTTGAAAGAATAATCATCATTTTTATCTAACAAATCCAACACCTCAGCTGTATGTAGTAGACAATCCCAGCTGTGTCCACCAAGGCAAATCTAAAGTGCCAATGCATGTCTTGAAGATTTATGGAGTAAGCCATCCAAAAGTTGACTAGAACTTCTTCAATCATCTAGAAGGAAAATCTTCCTAGCAGAAAGTGGTAGGTCAAAAAGCTAGGAGAATGAAAATAAGTCACTCATCAAAGGTGTGATTCTAAATACAGCACTGTGTATCTCACACTCAGAGTGTCTCTGAGCCCACAGTTTGATTCTTCAGTAAGATCTGAGAAAGCTGAGGCCAGCACACACACACAAATGTTTCCCCTCTTCACCTTAGTAACTAAAGAATGAAAATATGAGGATACATTTGTACTAATCAGAGAGAGTACTCCATGAATGCGTGAGAAGTTAATTTACTTTCTTATGAGCAAATTTAAACTTCTGTTAAATCCCGGAAATCACATGAAGAATTTGACAGAAAGTTAGGGTTCTACAATAATAAGCAAAGAACAGAAGCCTGTGTAATAAGGGGTACAATGACATAGCGACACATATTACCAGCTCAATGAAAATTAGCCAAGAACATTTGTTGGCACATTTCACCAGTTCTCCAATTTTGTTGGTTAATATTATACCTGTATAAGCAGTGACTTTTATTTTATTTGGTTATATTACTGAGTAAATGAAATTGCAAAAAATGGCCAAAAAATCAAAGAAGTAGAATATTGAATTTATTGAATTTTTAGCTTTAACAATTAGAATGTCATGGATGACAAAAAATTAGGCAAAGTCTGTTTCTCTTTCAGTCAGTCACTTACAGGCCAGGAAGCCCAGGCATAAGGAATGGCAACCCACATATTTGTGGCTAAAGCTCCAAATACACCAGTAGCTGTTTTTCTGGGTGTGTGAGCTCATAGAAATATTGGTTTCATAATTCCTATGTGATTGATGTTCTATGTGTGAGTAATTAGCAACTATACTAATAACATTTAAAAATACAAAATATAAATTCACAAATATATTACATAATTATATAATACAAAATTAACACATTTGCAATAAATTAATGGAGGGTCATTGTTTAATGTTAATATACAAACAGAGTTTTTACCTTACATTTTTCATGTGTTATACATTTTCTTTGGGAGAAGGAAAGTCAAAGGCGAAAACAGATTTCCTACTCTCTGTGTGTCTGTCCCTGGAGACAGACACAAATGGAAGCAATAGAAACAGAACCTATATTTTACAAAAGAAGAACTTAAAAACCTTATTTAGTTATCTGGAGAGCTGAAAAGAACACCAGGGTGTAAATGAAAACAAAGAATACCCAGAACAACCATATTATAAAGGATTTCATTATATGTTGTCCTTTGGCTCTTTTTGCTCTTATTTTTGTTTTATGTGTTTATGTATTTGTTGTGTACATATGTGTGTATTTGTTTTGTTTGTTTGATTTTTTATCTTGGGGCACATCAGGTAGAATTAGATTTGTAGAACATAGTTTGTACAAATACAAAGATCCACATATAACATATTTTCTCTGGCTTGTCTCATGCTAAATAAGAACTGTTCCTTGGAGACGCTCTCTACCTAGTTTCCTCTCTAGCCTAGTGTCAAGAGGATAATTCTTAAACATAATGTTCAATCTGAAATGTGTAACTGCTGAATTTTGCTTTATTCTCCTAAATGCTCAGGATCTGTGCAATATTTCCATTTGATTTATGCTTTAAATATTACTATTATCTCACACTCATTAAAGTGTTATGTGAATGGTTAAAATATACTTCATTTTATTTTTCTTTCTTTTTTGGCTCTAAGATATTAAATCATTTTCAAAGAGAAGTGACCAAATTTTATTAATTATCAAAGCAAAATAGGAAATAAATAATATTTATTTCATTATTTAAAATTTGTATTAATAGTGTGCATATATATATATATATGCACACTATATATATATAACCGGTGTACAATTCAGTGGCATTAATCATATTAACAATGTTGTGCAGCCATCTTTACTATTACCCAAACTTTTTCACACCTCAAACAAAACTCTGTACCTGTTAAGCAATGACTCCCATTCCTTCCTTTCCTGGTTATCTCTAAAGTTCTAAGAAAGAAATAATATTTTAAAAGTATTTAAAGACTTGAAATATTTTTTAGTGTTTTTTTTAAAAAGATTTTATTTATTTATTTTTAGAGAGGGGAAGGGAGGAAGAAAGAAAGGGAGAGAAACATCAATGTGTGATTGCCTCCTGTGCCCCTTACTGGGGACCTGGTCCGCAACCCAGGCATGTGCCCTGACTGGGAATCAAACTGGAGACCCTTTGCTTTGCAGGTCAGCACTCAGTCCACTGAGCCACACCAGCCAGGGCTGACTGTTTTATTCTTACTATTAATGTAAAAATGTTTCAATACTATTTCAGAAAAATTACTTGTACTCCATACAGTTAAATTTTTTAAAATCAGAACTTCAACTTTTTAGAGCAATTATAGTTTCACAGCAAAATTGAGGGGTCGGTACAGGGATTTCCCATACACCCTCTTCCCCCAAACGTGTATAGTCTTCTCATTATGAACATCCTTCATCAGAGTAGTAAATTTGTTACAATGAAGTACTTACATAAACAAGTAATTATCACCCAAAGTCCACAGTTTAAATTCACTCTAGGTATTGTACATGCTGTGTGTGTAATTACTTGTATCCATCATAATGGTGTCATAAGGAATGTTTTCATCTTATAAATCTTATGTGCCCCGCCTATTCATCACCTGCATCCCAGGCCCTGGCAATGGCTATCTTTTCACTATATCTCTAGTCTGCCTTTTTTTCAGAAAGGCACACATGTAGTATCATCCAGTATGTAGCATTTTTAGATTGGCTTCTTTCACTTAGTAACATGCACTTAAGGTTCCTCCATGTCTTTTCAGAACTTGATAGCTCATTTCTCTTTACTGCTAGATAATATTCCATCTTCTGGATGTACCAGAATTCACGTGTTCATTTACTTACTGAAGTATATATTGATTGCTTCCAAGTTTTGGCGACTATAAATAAAGTTGTTATAAACACCTGTGTGAAGGTTTTTGTGTGAAATACAGCAATAATCAACAAAGTAGCTTGGCTTTATTATATCAAAGACAACCAATTTGAATGACTTAGAAATTTTATACATTAGAAAGTTTTTAATTAGTATCTGTTCAAGGAAGACTATTGGCAAATAATGTTAGCCAATTACTTAAATGTGTATAAACTCAAAAAATTTACCAAATACTTAAAGATTTTTTATTTCTTTTACTACCAAAGGGAGACTTGACTGAAAATGTATTCTTAGATTCTCACTTTTTTCAAGATTATGTGAATTTGATATTAGCATTTTCTTTATTTCTTCTTCCCAATTTTCTCTACCCATTTTTAGAAATCTCCCAATTTAATAAAAAATAGTGAAGCATGATAAATATTCTACAACATTTTAACATTTGAACAACCAGTGACACTATTCTCATTAGTAGCTCATAACTGAGTAGACAGGGATGGAGGCCATGAATACATATATTTTAATCTAATATGGTGATTTTTTCTTTAGACATGTCCAGTATAATAAGAAATAATTTATTTTTTATCTTACAGTGGTTTTACCACAAAAAAATCTTTGTGAGGATCACTAGTACATTTTTTAGTATCTTCATTTGGAAAAATTAAAAAATGCAAAAAAATTACACAAGAATTATTATATTTGTAAAATACTAGCAGAAAATGATGGCATTATGTTTCATTGTTATATTCTCTTGGTTCTCATAGTCACCATTTTATATTTTGTGTTTTTTTAAGATTTTATTCATTTACTTTTAGACAGAGGAGAAGGGAAGAGAAAAGAGAGGGAGGGAAACATCAATGTGTGGTTGCTTCTTATACACCCCCTGCTGGAGACATGGCCTGCAGTCCAGGCATGTGCCCTGACTGGGAATCAAACCCATGACCCTTTGCTTTACAGGCCAGTGCTCAATCCACTGAGCCACATCAGTCAGGGCTCAAAAATCACCATTTAAAACTTATTTCTATGTTCAGGCCACTCCTGACCAAGGCACTGTTTTTTCTACATAAAGTGTAAGTCTCAGTCTTATTCCAGATGAGTTTTTTAGGTTAATCTTGCTTTTTAACTTTAATTTTGACTAAATGCATTAAAATGTTACATTGAAGTAAAGCCATTACTAGCTGAAATGGAACTAATGAGTATGTTTGCTTCTAAGGTCTGGAATGCAGGGTAGATCCACTTACCATCCCATATAACACCTCCAGAAGGTGATTATTTTTTTTCAGGTTTCTGCTGTTATAACAATAAAGGCCCAAAACTGTTGAAAATTATGCAAGGTCTTCCATAATATAGTCCAATAATGACATTTCCAGACTCACATTCCATAGTTCAATTCAGTCTTCAATTCACTTAGGTAATGGCATTTTTTTTCAACACCGTATCTACATCATGATTTCTCTTCTTTTTCTTCAGAGAATTCAAGGGAGATGCTGTTTGGTCTTGTCCGTAGTTACAGCTCAGTCTACAGAAGAGTTATCTGATACACAGGATGACCTGTCACAGAGATTTCACATCATAAATATCTGTGAAATGAACAAGAATAGCATAATGTGCTTAGAAGTATTTCCTCATCTCGCAAGGTGAGGTAGATATTAGGTGTTTTTCTACAATATCACCGCCTGCAAACCTCTATTACAGGATTTGTTATAGTTTATCATAATCACGGATATTCATTTTCTGCCTCAAATTTCCATGTTTTTTTGAGCCAGAAACTACATTGGGTGACAAAGCCATGGGATGGCAAAGTTAATAACAGATTAGACAGAGACAACTGAATGCAATTTAGATATTCTTAGGTGACTGAATTAGTATGACTTAGTGAGCAATTAGATGTAGAGAAAAGATTCTATGGGATTTCCATGGTTTTTGACTTTCAGTGACTATCAGTGAGGGCAAATTCAGGAAGACAACCATATTTACAGTGATAAAACAATCAATTAGATCTGGAACAATAATGGATTTGAAATCAGTGTATTAGGTATTGGATATTAGATTTTCAAATTCAATAGGGAAATCTAGACTGGAATTTAATTTTCATCCAAAGTGCAGTTGATAGCTGACTCCATGAAATTAGAAAAGGTTACTCAGGGAGCAGGCAGCATCAGATTAGGGCTACAAGATATCTGCATATTTCACCGTTTAGAGGAGAGAAAAAGATGACTCAGGGAAAGTGGGATCATTACATGTAAGTATTAACTTATTAGAGAAGACATCATTTGCATATAAGCATTTAAATATTCTGAAACATATTGATGAGAATTGACTCTATCTTTGTGAAATGTTAGTCTGAAACAAGTGGAGTCCTAATTCTGTTGGGTAGCTAGGAAAGAAAGATAAAAATTATGTTTTAGAAATTACCAGAGTTCCTTCTACTGTTTACCAAAT
>PVKM010005580.1:0-47134 GCA_004027735.1 Carollia perspicillata
CCTAGTTTGGTAAGAGAGTCTGGAGACAGATCCCCTGGGTCTGAATCCAACCATTCATACACATTAGAGATGTAGCCTAACTTTACTGCCAAATTATTTAGACTTTCTCTTCGTTTGTTACCTTAGCTGTAAAATAAATATAATAATAACATCTACCTCATTGGGGCAATATGGGCTTTAATGAGGTAATATTTGTAAAGCACTGCTCAATATGTGGATACTCACTTTTAAATGTCAACTCTGATTTATTTGATTCTCTAAGTAACTAGAATATTATCATGCATTCCCATTAATGAGCACTCTTGAAAATCATAAAAATTTGCTAATGGTAGATAATAACATACAGAGGTACTTTACATACTGAAATGATTTAGTTTATTGGCAGATGAGCCATTTATTTGTTTCATTAAGCATTCCTTGCTAAAGGGCATGCTTTTATGTTTATTATTTTTTCCTTTACTCCTGTTTGTTGTCATAAATAAGACTGTTACTTTCCTTAACTGACACAACCTTCCTTGTTCAAAAAGCTTTCCCTGATACAGTTCAGGCTTGGAAAGTACTCTACTCTTCTCACATACTTTCCTGGACAAATTTCATCATGGTACTTTACCGTGATACTGAAATGATCTGTTTGGCAGGTTGTGAGCAGACAGAGAGTCTTCAGGTAAGCGCGATTTTGTTTCTGGACACCATTTATAGTGCCTGACGTGTAAGGGACTCTTAATTAATGCTCGCTGAGATGAACTTGACCTTTGTTCGGATTGCAAAAATTACAAAGGGTTTAAGAGAACTTACAAGATTGAGATCTATATATACAAAGGCATATTTCTTGCCATGGAGAATTCTTTCTAAAGAAATCAATGAAGAGGTTCAGCAAAAGAATGGAGCCAGGCACAAAATCACTTTGTTTTTATTTCTTAGTGTAAAATTACATTCCACCTAAAAGTAAGGCAGGGGACGTGTTTTCTCTAAAATTGCCTGTGGAATATTCACTGTTCCTTTACAGATTATTCTACAATGAACTTATATCTTTTTGGGAACGGTGGTTTCTATATGTACAGAAAATTGTATGTCTTTTCTTCAGAGTTAACTGTGGCATAAAATAACTCCCTTGTACAACCACATCATAAAATACTCTGCCTTCTTGTCCAAGTAATTACTTATGCTAATCATAGTCATTAGAATCGAAATTAGTAAAAAATATATACACAAAAGATATCTGGACATTTTAATAGTATGTGTTAAACATGAGATAAAGTTAATAAGAACATTAAAAGATGTTTTTAATAACGTAATTAGATGACAAGAACATTTTAATTATCTTCTGGAAAGTACTGATCTTTTCTTAAAATAGCTTGCAGCACATGTCAAAAGACTGAAAAAGAGGAACGATTTGGTGAAGGCACACTTTAAATGTACTTTAATAGTCAATTAGAAACCATCACCAAGCTCCAAGTGACCACAAAGTTTTGGGTTAGAAATAAAAGGAGGGGTGAGGTTTATTATATAAATACTTTCAAAGAAGCAGAATAATTCAGAGGCAAATTATCATCCATAGTCACATAAAAATACATTTGCTTGATTATAAATTATAAGTTGCAAATCTGATATAAACGCTTATATTGATTTTTATGATTTCTCAAAGATCTGACTGTTCCAAGTCAATTAATTTTATATGCCACAGAATTCCTTAAAATCCATAAAATTGTTAAGTTTTATAATCATTTTAATAGGTAACTATGTTTTTCAAAGAATGTGGTTATAATTACATTTAATTTTTTAAATATTTGACTTTATTAAGATATCTATATTTTATGCTAAATTTTCATAAAAAACTTTTAATAATTAGAATGTTCCAGTGTTCATAAAGTGAAAACAACCAGAGTAACTACAAATAAAGAAACTTTTACATTTTTATTACTTCTTATTATATATTCTCTCTTGAAGTCAGACTAAATTGCCCTCCATAAAATATTGGAATCCTGACTGTAGAGTTATGTGGGAATTAAATTTATTAGATTCAAAATTTGCTTTGTTTTATTTGTCAGCTTATTAAATTTCCTCAAGGTCATTTCATTAGACCCAGTTGAATCAGTGCTACACCCCGACTGGTGTTTGGTTTTCTGACTCCTTTGAGGTCCCAAGGCACTTCTGGGGAGTGGTCAACCGGTGGTCCGAGGAAAACTAGACAGATGATGGGATGCATGATCCCAAGGAGTGTTCATTTCTGGGGATTTGTGTCGAAAGCCAGTGGGGCTTCTAATCTGTCCAATGTTCCAGAGGTGTTTTGAATAACAAACATCAGCACAGCTGTTGCCTGGGTTTTACTGCATGGAATGAAGCTGACTTGGGCCACATGTAGCTCTCCAGGTGAGGATGACACTCTTCAACACCACTGCTGTGAACCCCAGTGGCTCAAGGAGAAACCGGCTAGGGTTCAGATGCTGAAAGTTGAACATAATTTAGTGTCCCTCACTCAGCTCTGTGACCATGGCAGTGTGTCCTGGTTCACGTCCTCTGGTTGAGAGGGAGCATCCATCAAGTGCCCTGGGGTGATGGCAGGTATACGACGACCTTTTCTTCTTTGTTGCTACCTAGTTTCTCATGTCATGTGGCCATTTTGGAGGCTGTGGCTAATATATATTATAGTCAGCGAAACAGCAGTGGAAATATTTCCGTCTTGCTGGCTGTCTCTTTGAGGTCAACGTGACTTTTTCTCTCCTCTTTGGTTAAGTTGAAGGTCAGATGTCACTAAGTATTTTATGCCTTGCTGACTCTGTGAGTGTTCTAGAAAACCTAGATGCCTCTGAAACCTAAAAATAGTTTTCACGTGTAAAGGTGACAGCCATTCTTATGACATCTTTAATGTCCCTTCTACAAAGCCTCTGACATAGTTAGGTCTCGAGGCCAGAAGGCAAATCCAAACGCATCGCTATCAGTAATTTTACGTTTGAACCCTCAACATGGCCACCCTCAAAAAAAGTGTTCAGTCAAACGAGTTGACAAACTGTTTGGCCCACCCCCAGATTAAGAGGTTGGATATAGTTCTATTAAAATATCTGTAGAGAATCTTAAATATACAGGGTGGGGCAAAAGTAGGTTCACAGTTGTGAGGATATGAAGCATAGTTTATTCTTGTATTATTGTTTATTGTCTTATTTTCCATATGAACAGCCGTAAGCCTACTTTTTCCCCACCCTGTATTCTTAAGGAAGATAGAGTTACCACGTTCAGTCCTGTGGGTTCCTGGACAGGAGGACCACAATGAAATATCCACAGGGGCAGGTCCTGAGAGGGAAATACTAAAGACAATAATGACAGTAATAATCAAAGAGCGGAAAGGAAACAAAGAGCGTCCTAATGAGAAGATGCAGGCTGAATGAGCGGAGAGACTGGAGGCTAGAGGCCATTGCTAGCAGAACAACACAAAACAAGAGGGGAGAAAAAAAACAGCCAACAGACGGATAAAGCAAAACAAACTGGCTTTTTAAAATGATAGGCCAGAAAGAGTGCTTATTATTCAAGCATGAAAATTAGATGCTGTCAATCCAGTGAGGATAGAAATAGTTTAGTGCACAGACAGACTGTAGGATTACGGGGGATGGCTTAGAAGGCACACAGACTCAGGTGTCCTCTGTCTGCTGTGAGAGAGGCCGGCCCAGGCCTGGGAAATACCAGCTTGTGTGTGTGTGCGGAGTGATGGATGTGAACCGAAAAACCCTGAGCTGCGGCCAGTGTTGGGGGCAGACAGGGTGTGAGCACTGGCATTCAGGAAGTGTCCAGCTGGCCACGTTTCTGCATAATGAGAAAATCTGTCTGTAGATTGTACTCTCAAGAAGAAGCCACTTTTCCCCGAACCTCGTTCCACTCCGGCCTGCAGAAGAAGCAGTGTTTAAATATCCTGATATCTGCAGCCAGGAGGAGGGCCCTCTAAGTATGAACAAATAGGAACCTGCAGCTCCCAAGGGAAGACAGTGGAGTTGGTGCTCAGGAGTGAGCATAGAGAGAAGCCAGTGGCTGGTACCGTGTACTTAAAGGAACCCCTCCTTGGCTAGGCTGTAGCCAGATCAACTGCGAGGAAGAGTAAAGCAGAACTCAAGAAGAGCCCCGAGAGAATCTGTGTGAGCCTGTCCACCTGTCCAAGGGAAGGGGACTGCAGACCAGCCAAACCCAGAGGAAAGTAAGTCTTGAGTTACCAGAAGAGGGCTGGGTAGGGACCTCAACACGTTCGTTGATGGGGAAGAAATAACCATTCTCATGTGATGGCTACTCTGTAGCTTATAGATGTGAGGGGCAGCTGACACCCACCTGGGCTGTTGTGTGGGTTGTTAAAAGAGTTTGAAATTGGCGAATAGCTGCTGGGCCACTCAGGGCTGCCTGTTTCCCTTGTCGCTCCAACCCCTTCTTCTCTGCCCCAGCTAGGCCCAACTTCTAGCTGATTACTCATCTTTTTGGTTATTGTTTATGTCAGTCTGACCCAGGAAAATCATGCTTCTCGGGTACCCCTACTGGTGGACCTCCCTGGGGATGTTGGAGCGATACCTACCTCTTTCATCCAGTCCTCAAAGCCCATAGTAGGCATTGCCGTGAGTCACCATCAAACTCACCAAGACACTACCAGGCCTCCAGAGGAGCTGTGCCCCTCTCCGCCCACTCCCTTGTTCCCTTATAGTCCTGGAGGGACATCCAGGGGGAGACAAGGCCCTTGGCCGGGGCTGTGTGGTCTCGCTGAACCAAGGGTCATTACTACCTGCTGTTGACTATTTTCCATACCATCGCTGCTATATCTACTGTAACAGCAATTTACATATGTGTTTCTCAATTCTGATTGTAGAGTAACATGTGAGGGTCATTGGCTTTGGGGTCAAACCTCCTGTTTTTAAGTCACCTGGCATTATTATAGTCGTGTGTCCTCAACCTAGTCACTGAGCCTCTTGGATGCTCCCTCTCTTCACTTATAATGTGGGGTCAATGTTATTTTTAGCTCAAGATGTAGGGAGGAGTGGGCATGCTAATACACATAGTGATGAGTGAAGCATGACAACTGCTCTGCTACTGAGATGTGTGTACCATGTGATGGAGCGGGGGTGCTGTGCAGCCCGTGGTCAAATTTTCGGCCATCAGTTGACATGGAGACTGGGCCCGGGAGTCCACAGCCACTTTCAATACGGCTACACATCCTTCCCGCATGCCCCATATTTTTACTTCTGGGTTTTTTGCAGGTTATTTCTTGGTGTCTTTTGCCCCTTTAAGTTATCCAGGTAACCGTTGCTCACCAAACACCAGCAAAGCTGCCTGGTGTCTGTAGAATTTCTCAGGACCACCCTTTCTATTGCGTTCATGGTCAGTTCTTCTACTGAGATTTTTTGGAAAATTCCCTTCATGGAAAAGTGCTGTTTGGGAATATTTCAGTTCTGCCCTGTCTTGTTGATGTGCAATAGATGATCACCGATGTTGTTTACATATTCAGGGCCAGACCCTTTGCACCTTGATAAAGATAAATGTGCTCCCTTCCTCCCACTTCTGCCCTGCACTTGACCATGATTATCCACAGAGCCAGGCCACCATACAGCTGACCACAAATCCTTCTGTGCTGTCAGACTCCGTGGCCTTATTCATATGACACAGAGGGCATGTCTCTGTGGAACCAACTCATTCAAACCAACACAGAGTTACAGGATATTTTTGAGATAAGAATACATTGGAGGTAATGTAATCTAGCTAGTTCACACCTATTAAAGGAATGAAGTCAATTTTTTAAAAAAGATTTTATTTATTTATTTTCAGACAGAAGGGAAGGGAGGGAGTAAGAGAGGGAGAGAAACATCAGTGTGTGGTTGCCTCTCACACGCCCCCCACTGGGGACCTGGCCCACAACCCAGGCATGTGCCCTGGCTGGGAATCAAATGCGTGATCATTTTTTGCAGGTCCGATGCTCAAGCCACTGAGCCACACCAGCCAGGACATGAAGTCAATTCTTTCTGAATATTCCTGACAATTGGTCATTAAGCCTCTTCTTAATTTGTCTAAAAAATTTCACTTCACTGTGATGAATATATCTAATCTGATCAGACATATATATTTATTTGTGTATATCCATATATTTCCTTAATATTCTTGTGTGTGCGTGAATGTATGTATACGTACACACAGAATAAAAATATTCTGACAGTAAGGATATATGTGTATCCTTATTCTTATGTGAATTAAAGTCTACCTTGCAGTGATTTAAAATCATTTAGGAGGGGTCTTAGTCTATAGCCTCTGACACAAATCACGTCTACAACAGAGTTAACTGGGCTTTATTTTCCTTTCTTTCAAGAAAAGTGTATTTGAACTCTTCTGGATACTCAAAGCAGGTAATCCTGGAGGATCACAAATACCCCAGGCAGAATTTCCAGTCTCAAGGGGTTCCCAGTGCACTGGGAACAGCGCCCAGGCACGTCAGCAAACCAACTCCATGCAGCCACAGTCTCCACCCGGTGGGCCACAAGGATTTTGAGAACCTGCAAAACTTGACTGTTTAGTCAGGAGCACTGACCTCTTTCCCCTGAGACCATCAAATAAAAAATGACAACAGCTGACACAACCGTAGCCATCTGTTGTGAATAACTCAAAATTACACCTATTTTTGGTCAGATTGACAATAAATACAATTTTTGGTGTGCTGTAGAATTGGAGTCATTAGTTAATGTGTACCGTGAGGTGAACAAGGCTGAAAGCCCCTGCATCAGTGTGGGAAAGACAGTGGTGAATGAAGGGGCCGAGTGTCCTCACTCCGTGGGCTAGGAACACCACCCAGCCTGCGTGATGACGGAGGGCTCAGAAGGGTCTTGTAGAAGCCCGGCCTCCTGGGAGTCACCAAGGAGTTGGAAGGTGCCAGCTGGGACAAGCTCTAGGGAGTGAAAACTGTAGAGGGGTCAGCACGAACATATGAGCAGACAGGTCCCACCAAGTCTTTGCAAAAGAACAAACACTTCATTGCTGCTGGAACTTCAAGTCCAAGATAAAACTGTGGCCCTGGGCTTCAGTCTTCTATAGTCACCTTTCTCCTCCACCGGGCCACGTCACTGTCCTTGAGTGCCACAAACCCCATGCTCCCTGCCATCCGAAGGCATCTCCATCCCCGAGGTGGCTCTGTATTTCCATCTTAATGACACCATCATCATGATCAAAGCACAGGTTTGAGGGTCACTCAACCGATGCACACTCTGCTCTCGTCCACCCCAAGCCTGAGTCCCCTGCCTGCCCTCGCATGGCTTTCACGCCTCCATTCCCGGCCGACGCATCCAACAAGACTCACCTGAGGACATGATGTGCAATTTGTTTTTCTCCAAACACGTTGCATCTGCAATTATGCCTCTCCAACTGTGTTAAGGAGGCGTGTGCTGTAGTCGCTGTGTCACACTGTTCCTACAGTTTTCGTTTCACCCAACCGTTTTTCTAATTCAGGCTTAGATCCTTGTGTTGAAGAAATTAGAACACTTTTGTCTCTGTCCATACTCCAACCATGACAAGGCAGCTTCTCTCAAATAGGCCCAGAAAGTGGACATTGCATGCCTTTCACGTTATCTTTTTCAGGCAGGATTAGCCTTTTCATTTTCTTAGAAATTCTAGTATTTGGTAGATAATTCATTTACATCATTGGTTTAAAATTTTATATTTGCATATCCAGAGGCTATTCAGAGGCCCTTCGATTATATTTTTATCCTTCCAACCCCTAGTCCAATGCTTCGCTGAATAAATGTTAGTTGAAATAAAAAATATTACAATAATATTATGTAGCAACAATGCTTCACACTTACCGAGTACTTCATTCACAGAGTCCATGGAGCCGTTCCGTGCGTGAGCAAGCTCTGTGATTCAAGATAAACTGCAAATGCTCCTGTTTTCTCTTGGAAACTGCCTTACATTTAAATCTACCCTAAAATCTATGTGCGCAAAGCTAAGCTTCTCGAAAATGTCAGTACCACAAGATGAGGATTCTGTTATCTTTAAACCATGCTTAAAAGTCTGGATGAAAGAATGCTGACTGTTGACTGAAAAATACATAATTAAAGTTCTGCTCAGCAAATAGAAAATCTAATTTAAGGAAACCACTATCATTTTTCCCCCCAGAAATCATTCCCTTGGTTAAACAAGTAATTCTTTTCCATTCTCACTAAAGTAAATGTATTACCGCACTATCTTACATGCTTTAACACCAAATAATCACTGCATGCAGAGGAAAAAGCCGAATGTAATTCTTCCAGATGGTAATTTCCTCGTAGATGCTACAAATTAGAAACAATGGTAAAGTTCCATGTGTTTTAGGAGTGTCGCCCTTTATGCTGTTAAGAGGCGAATCACGCGGTTCAATTCTTTATTCGTCCTACCCAGCACCTGCTCTGCTTCCCTCTGCCCGTGCCCGCGCCTGTCCATGTCCATGTCTGTAAGTTCCAGTGGCACTAGGGACACACAGGTGATATTTGTAAAATAGTGTGGGTATGTTGGGGTGATGGTACAGAAAGGATTTAAGGTTTTCTCACTTTATGCATACATCAAATCGCCCCACTCTTCCAAGGAGAAGCATAGGTCACAGTAAGACAGTGGGTTCACTCACCTGTTTCTCAAAGGTATGAAAAACCCCAAGCTGACACTGGATGACCGGCACCCCGAGCCCTCTCCGTAAAGTTCATCCTTCTCATAAATACTCCTCATCTTACTCCTCCCCTAAACTTTCTTCTGGTTAGAAAGGAGAACATTTACACTGTCTGATAAAAATTCAGTGATCTTGGAAACATCTCGTTCTATCACCTAAATTACCTCGTTATTTTATATCTCCGAGGTTCTCCTGTGAATGATAGCAATAGATAATTGGATAAACTGATCTCAGCCAATTCGGTAGAAAATTCATTATCCTTTTACACTTTAATAATGCCCTCAGCTAGCTCAAGAGCACTGACGGGCCCCAAAAGGACTAATGATGTGGGGACTTGTGAAAACAAAGCAGGGTTTGATAGTTACTTTAAGTCAGGGCGACCTTTTGACTCCCACCACCTTGTGCCCTGTGGACAGTGAAGGTGTCTTCCTGCTCACAACACCACCAGCCGACAAGGAGCAGCCTGGGGCCCCTCTTAATTAACTCTGGATCCTTTCTGCTCCCAGGTCCCACATCGGGGATAACCCAGAGGTTAAAGAGTTCGGGACAGAACACTCAAAGGCCGTGCCTTTAATGGAGTGGGTTTTCTTCTCTCTCGTAAATCTGGCAGCTTCCCACTAGGATTTTATAGCTGCCTGTTTCTGCCCCATGTGAGAGAGAAATGCTGGTTGGGATCCGTAATCCTTCCCTGCCTGAAAGGTCTGGAAGGTAAGAGACAGGCAAGCCCTTCACAGGGGCCCTTTATAGAGGAACCCAGGGAGGTGGAATTTAGAATGATAGTCCTGGTTTTAACGTGAAGATCGAAATCCATGGGAACACAGTAGACATAGCCTGAGGTCTGTACTTTATGTCCAGAAGGAGTCGAGGGGGAGAATATCTACACCTACAAGGCACTGCCAGGCGCTAGTAACAGGAACGAACGAAGCGCCACTCCCTTCTCTCATGGAGTCGACATTATACTCAGTGCGGAGTTCCCGAAGATTTCTTTAGGCAGACAATGCTTTTAGGGAATTGGTGTCTTTAAAAAGAAGGGATTATGAAAGTGACAACAGCAGTGGTACTTCTAAAATTACTAAATGATGAGGAAAAAGAAAATGAAGGCATTAGCTTATATAATAGAAAACCCTTCTTTATTCCAAAATATCAGAGTAATAAAAGAATTTAAAAGATGTGATTGTATCCTCTACATGCACTTGGAATATTACCAACATTATAAAATCAGAAAGCAACATTATGACATTTAAAATTAATATCCCTAATAAATGTAAATTTATGTTCACATATGGAGCTGAACATAAGTTGACCACTGGATTCTTTCTGTGAAAAATTAAAAAAAATACAAACCTAAAAAAAATAGCATTTGCAATTTAAAATGCATTTTTTCTCTTCAATTGATTTGCATTCCTAAACTCTCCAATTTAGTTGACTTTGTTTCCATTTTTCCTAAACCTTTACTGGGAAAACCTACAGGCTTCATTACCAGTAACATTGCTTTACTATTTGACTTTTTGAGTTATGCTTTGTGGACACCGTAAGACAAGATTACTATTAAACAATGATTTTCCCCCTCTGTTTCCCCTATGCAGCCCATAGACCTTTCTGTATTTTTGCCCTTTTCCTGGTTTTCAGAAGTGTGCGGACTGACCAGTTTCTATTTATCGGCAAACTGTCAGCATGGTCGATGAGCATTGCCATCTGCTGAGCTTCGGACGGGTTTTGGTTGGGCGTATTGAAGGGCACCTCTCCCATTGATGAGAGCAGCCGCCAGGCCAAGGGAAAGGACAGCTGTGCACGCCCGTCTGCTCTCCACAAGCCCGGTAGGAGGGAACCAAACCCAGGGCTGCCATTCACAATGACGGCATGATTAACAACATGTAGCAGCGAGCAGTCCATTCCGCTGAGGCATATTTTGCTGAATTATGAAGGGAGGAAAAGCTTTAGATTTAAAATGACTTCATCTTCCTGTTTTTTCTGTTATATAGATAAAATATGAGCAATACAAATAAAAAAGTCCTCATGAGATATTATTGTTTGCACTTTTAAGGTGGTATTTATAAACCTCAGTATATATTTTTTCCCTTCCTTTTAAGACAGAGATATGGCCACAGGTGAACAATACCGTTACCAAATGCAGGTGTGGCTGTCTGCTGCAATGACAGCCAAACTGCTTGAGACAGGTGCTGGTGAGAAGGAAATGGGTTGATTCGAGTGCTGGCCACCTGAGAAGACAGGGGACTCTCGTGCTGAAGCTCATCTCAAAGTCTCAGTGCAGGCAGAGAGGTGCAGAAGGAGGGGAAGGGAAAGCAGGACAAAGGGGTCAAGGTGTGGGGCTTGAGAGTTCTCCGATGAGCACTGAGAAGAGAATCTGCGTTAACAGGAAACAAATTCCGTTGCACACATGTCATTAATATACCTCCCTCATTCTCAAATACAAGTTTTGCTATTGTTGTTGAATGACTAGTGTACCTTTAACCTGTAATGGCATATTTTGGAATATGGAACTTCTTCCCTTTCTTTCTATGTATATGTAATCTACCCTCAAAAATTATTTTGCTTTATCACTCACATAACATCTACACTAATTTGTTAGGAAGAATAAAATGTACTAGATGAGGTAAATAATAGTTTATAAAAAGACATAATGGAAAACAAAGAAGTAAGTGTAAGGATAAGTAGTTATAAAACGTTCAAATTCAGTAATAGGGAACTTAAGGGGAATGAAGATATTTAAAGTAATTTTTGGCAAGCATTGCAATATTTAGCTGAAACTTTTTATGTGTAATTAGATTATGAAATAAAGCCAGCTGGCTTTGTAAAGTTTTAAGTGTATGAAAGTGAAGGCATATGGTCTTTGGACTGTGTCAGCCAATTTCAATCTAGGTAGTATACTTATTGTACATATTCCCTATAGTTTCACATTTTTGAAGAAATTTTCCACTGGCTGAAAATAATTATTAAAATAAATTATATTTTTTCTGACCTGCGCCAATCACTTAGTTACTTCTGTATTTGTGTCGAATATGACAAAAATGTCCCCTTGTGTATTTTAGTCTTTCACCTAAGAAGTTAATAGATATTTGTTTTAAGCTTTTTGAATTGTTAAGAATAATTTAACATGAATTCTGAAATGAGAACTTGCCAAGAAAGTATCTTTAATTTTGGAAGACATGTTAAAATAAACATGATCTAGTCAGATTTGATAAAGGTTGGTATTGCTGGAACCTATTACTTGTTATTGATTTCCATTCGCAAACTCCATAAATTACTAAGTCTTCAGAAACAGGCGACAGCTGTTACCCGCCAAAACTTTCTCCCTTCAAAATGAACAAATAGGCAAATGAGTTTATTGAAATTCAAAGTAAAATATTCTTATTTAATAATGATCTTTTTAAATATCCAGTTTGGATTGTATATGTTCTCTTAAAGAATTATGATACTATAGTTAATTTAAACATACTTTTAGTCTTAAATTACTAAAAAAATGTCCAGTTTCCCAATATCTTAACTGAAATAAGGCAATTATAGAAAAGACAAAGCCATTCAAACTGCATAAACTCCTTCGGCTTATTAGTTCTGTGTTTGAAAAATACAGGTTTGAAGTTTGCTGTTTATAAATAAGTGACACCGATTTTTCCAATACTCTTCTTTACATTCTAAAAATGTCTGATATTCCTTTCCTTTATGTTTTCTGCTACCTTCAAAATATAGTATGTAGTTGTACTTTCAAAAGGAAATATTTGAAAATTACACAGCCACGTATCTTTCAGATTTTCTAAGTAGCTACTCCTGAACAGGCCTCTTTTGTTCTGGTCTCCCCCTCCCCCATTTTGACCCATTTTATACTCTTGCTAGGAGAACACTTTCTCTTGAAATTTTTCCAAGTATCCTCTGTTTTTTGTTAAAGAAATGTAAACTTTTTAAACAGGTAGTTAGTTTAAAAATCCATCCTTTTTTTTGGAATGTTTAACTTGTCTACTTCAACTTTATGTTCTCTAATTCCTCTTTAAAAGCCATTTACTTTAGAGAAATTGTACTGTTTGCTATTTTAAGACACTCCACGTATTATCACCCTTGAGGTCCCTCTATCACGATTTCATAGGCATCTCCTGTGTTTGCATGCTAACAATGTCCTCATTCAAGGTCATTTTCCAGTGGACTTCCTCTAGTAGCCATCTCTCATTTCCAGCTCATAAAATGTCTTGTTCTACCCTCTACGATACTTCCTGTCCATTTCTTCACCTAATAATCTATAGTTCTGTGTGGCCAGTGGTATCTGTAGATTTTTTTTATTGAGTTAGAAGTTTGTTGAAAATTCTCCCTTTCTCATCCCTTTGGAAATATTTATTACACACTACCTCTTGATAAATGATTTTTTCCTTGTCATGCTTCTTAGCTAGACTGTCATACCTTTTAGGTGTCAAAGCCACAGGAGGCAACAGAAAACATATCTCACATGATTGACTTGGAGGTTTTGGTAGCATTTGAGAATTATAAATAAGTCCTCTATTGCTGTTGATATCTGTAAGTTAGAGAAAAGCACATTTTTGTTCTGATTCACGGAAAGATGATTATTTAGGACATAAAACCAAGCATTTTCTCTTAATTTTTATCCAGTACAGCACATTTGGTGCTAAACTTTTTAGAGAATGCCTTTAACCTTCTAAACTCCTTTTGCATTTCAGATTCTGAATCATCATGGTGTCTTCCTTTCTGCTCTGTATTGGACATTTGCTTTCAAATCCGTGTGTTTGCATCTGAGAGTTTCAGCATTAATTCTTACTTTCATATCACCATAATATCTCTTAGTAAAAGTTATCTGCTCTCTCATCAGCGGATATTAATATACAGCTGAAGGTGCAAAATAAACATTGTATCTTTTCTAACACATTATTAAATATAGAAGTTACCCAAATGCTGTGTGTGCAAAATCAATAAAATATATGAAGTTGCCACGAAACAATTGTTCTGGGTAGTTCCAGCCATTTCAATGAAGTCTACTTGCTTATCAAAATCAAAATAAAAGCTTGGCAGCCTCTTTTAAAAAGGAGTGGTATATGGAAATAAGATAACCTTATTTTAAGAACAACAATTTACTTTGGAGGATTCTTTTTTAAGCTGTTTTTTTTTACACCACAAACATTACCACCAGCAGATTTAGAAACACACAGAGCTTCTGGAATAAAGAATTAAAAAAATAAAATGACAGGTGTGCTTCTTAAATTAATTTAAAAGTGCCAGCCAACATTTGCAAATGTACATTAGAGCGTCTGTAATTATAAAGAAAAGTCGTTCTATGGTACATGGGGAAACAAATGGAAATATTCTTATAGATAAAAATAGCACCAAAAATCAACAATAAGCATCAAGAAAATGAGTTCCTCCTCACCCCTGGCTATCTTTTGTGCATCTGGACTGAACTTAATGGCTTTTATTCTAGTTCTTGGAGAGATCCACTGTGACCTAATTATGAGACATTTCAGAGAAGACAAATATGAAACTCTTCCCGAGATTCCTCAGGCAAATACATAGTCAAAGAATTGAGTACCAGAACTTTCTTCCCCAGTGTCCTTTAAAGCACAAAGAAAAAAAAAATAACAAAGAAGTCAAGTGTATATGAACAATTAGTACAGATCGAATGAATATGTGGAATATTTGGAGGATACTAAAGTGAAATCCTGTATAAATATTGACAAAAACATGAATTATATATTGTCCTTTTCTGAAGTTTTTATAAATAAATATTTGTCAGTGATTCAAGGGCAGAATTTTGTGTTTTTTTTTTGTTTGAATCCGTAGATATATTGCTCATGTTTGTGATGTCAAGCTTGAACTTGGAATATACAATCTAATCCTAGAATTTAAATTTCTCATTTATCCATTAAGACCTTTCTTTAATTTCTATGGCAATGTTGCCAAAGTAGCTAAGTAATAGTGCACCACAAATTCTGCTTCATTGCTAGGTCCTCAGGTAGGGAATAGGGTGTGGCTTCCAGTGGCATGTGGCATGGACAAAATGTCCTCACTCAGAGGCAGAGAGGTGCCACTGTGTCACACAATATACCTGAGTTTTCAGTTCATTTGTCAATTCAGTGAGGAGGTAGCGTTCCAAGAAGGGAGCACATTTCAGAACCTCCTCCCATCTTTATGTGTGAGAGCCACAAAGCCAAGTGCTAGAGAGGCAACAGAGACACAGAAACATTCTGTGAAAAACGTATCCTGTAAAAAATGTGGACAGTAAGCAGAAGAGTTCAGAAGAAAAGAAGGACTTCAGTAGAAAACAAATGATACAGTATAATGATTACACTTTGAATAAGTCTATTGCCAAACTATAAAAATATTACATGACTATGGACTTGAAGGAAGAATAAATATCCTAGTGAAAAATACAAAGTCTGTCTGGAAGGTATCCAGCCATGTAATTTGAACAATAGAGACATTTACCGAAGAAGATAGAAGATACAAGAAATATTGTACACAGGACAACGATGCCTCAGTCCCCAACACCTTGGGACTTCACACAGTTCTCCCAATCACCATCAGCTGCCCCATCATATTTTCCTGAATCTCATTGGTTGAGATCTCTTCCCTTTCAAATGTGATTTTAGTTTTGGGAAATGCCAGAAGTCGCAGGGCACCAAATCTGGACTGTAGTGGGGCTGAGTCACTTAGGTGATTCTATGTTTCACCAAAAATGGCATGAGATGTGATGCATAAGTGGGCATGTTGTTGTGATGAAGCTGCCAATCACAAGTTGCCCATAGATAGCTGTGGCCTTCTGAAATAGTTCCCTCAGAGTAATATTCAAGCTTCATGCAAAATTGGAGGCAGATTCATTGCTGTACTCACTCAGTACACAGGCTCACTCAACAGCATCTACTGCCCCCACTGACTAGTACAGTGAAGTCATCACTGTTCACCCATGCACATTCCAGCCCACTCTTCTTGGCTGCCATGGTACACTGATGTCACACAAACCATTCTCATTATATGAAGAGTGATTGGACTTTTTCCAGACAGACCTCGTATATCAGGGGTTAGCAGACCAGGAAAGTTGAATGGTTGAGCTAAGACAATAAAATAATAAGTTCATTGATCATAATAATAATAGTAAAACCAGTTCTGTAGGAATGATTAATTGAAAATGTTAATCAGAATTCTTATAGTATTAATTATATGTACTTCTGTTTAAGCTTAATGTACTGTGAATGAAATTGTACATAGAACTCTTTCTAAAATTTGGCCTCAATTATTGGAAAGTCATTTTATTGTAATCATGATAGCCATGGGTTAAGTAAATCCTACCTCTAATTTCAAACATGGGCATGAAGTCAAGGTAGAGGTAGAATAATTTTAATATGATGGCCAAGTTTCTTAGGCCTAGCCTGTACAAGAACTGGCAAGCAGTGTCCTTTGCAGTTTTCTGTTTAAATATAAACAAATGCTGGCCAAGAATATTATTTGTTACTGTTATGATCCAGCCTTTTACTCACCATTCTACTGTGATGAAATGCAATTTTAACCCAAAGATTGGTATAACATTTCATATAATTTTAATTCAAATGTTATGAAATCACGTTAGCTATCTATACCTAATATTTTAAAGGATTTTTAAAAAGATTCCCATAATGTAGAATATGTGAATGTAGACTCATCTAAAAGGGCACTGACCTCAACATATAAACCACCCTGAAAGAGCCTCTGTTGATTAGATTGTATTACTAAGTGAAGGCACTAGGGTCCCCTGGCTGACAAAGCAGATGTTTTACATGCAAATGTTTGTCTTGTGTTGTTTTTATGCTTATCGCCTGCTCCAAGTCAAGAGTTGATGAATATCTGCCTGAGAATGCTAATTAGTTCACCAGTGGAAATGGGAGGGAATCACAAATAATGAGGCCTTAAAAGAACTCGGAGCAGGCATAAGTAGGTATATGTATGTTCAACTGCTGGTGTGTTTGGAATCGTTGTGGAAGATATTTTGGACTAACAAATGATACTCTTGTTTCTGCAATCACCTGAGGATACAAATTTAAATTTGGCTGTCTTAGGAATTTAACAGCTCCCAAATAAATCTTCTAAATTACACTTTCGAGTCACTTTAATTTTAATTAGTAAATCTGCCTGTATGAGCCCAAACTGTATCATTTTAACAGCTTTCTTAAACGTGCTGAGATATTTTTTTAAATCTCTAAAACCCAAGGAAAGTGCTTGTTTTCCAAGCAACTTCTTGGTTCACCATCTCTTTTGCAATGAAGAACAATCGCCCTAGCTGTTATCCAAGAATACGACAATTATAATGTAAACAAAACAAAACAAAAAAAGAAGTATCTCCAGGAGACAGGAAAAATGGAACATTATGTTATGAAACAGAAAAGAGATTCTAGAATGGAAAGCATTTCAAATCCTTAGGGAAAGATGGGCTGTTCACTACATGGGGGCAATTGGAAAATGATAAATTTAATCCCTACCTCACTCCATACATTAAAAACAAAAGCAAATAATTCAAGGAGCTGATATAAGAAACAAAATCCTCAACTACGAAAAATGTTGAGAATATGTATTTCCCGTACCCAGCACTACCCAACACTGTGGTGTGGGAAATGCAGGGGGAGAGGAGGAAGTTTGCGGTTGACCTTGATTAACCATTGCAGCCTGATCCACTGTGAATGTGATATATTCCCGTTTAACACAGAATGAGCAGGGAAGGGGATAGAGATCATTTTAGGCCAGTTGTTCTCAATTGTAAATATACTTTACAATAACCTGGGAAGTTTCAACAGGTACCCATGGCCCAGCCACACCTCTGGAGATGCGGATTCTGTTGCTGCGGACTGAGAACACAGTGCTTTTTTTAAAAATCTCCCTACATTGTTCAAATGTAGCTAAGCTTAGGAACTTCCCCGTTGAGACAAACATGATTACAAACAGGAGACTTGCCAGCAATAAATCTTTGTTTATCATTCAAACATACTGCATTTTAGCAAAGTTCAACATCTGTCTAGCAAATTAAAATGTACAAAAGTTAGAGTTGACTGATAGTCATTACTTTGTCCCTATTATAATTGTTCTTGTCTAATGCAAAAGAAGTTGTCAAAATTACCCTGACCCATGGAGCGTACAACTTGAAGAGTGAACCCTGAGGTAAGCTGTGGACTTGGGGGGACAACAACGTGTCATTGCAGGTCCACTGTTGTGACCAGCGTGCCACTGTGGGGAGTGATGGTGGCCATGGGGAGACTCTGCCCATGTGGGGGCCGGGAAAAACAGGAAATCTCGGTCACCTGACTTTCCATTTAGCTGAGAACCTGAAACTGCTCTTTCAAAAGTGCTTATAAAAATTAACCAGAGAGTTCATTAATCTACTGGAACATATGTTCCATTGGAACATATTCAGTAGCTTTTACATTCCAAGTGCAGCGTCGGTCCCTGTGGATGGATATAGCTGTAAAAACCAGAGCCTTGGCTTTATCAAGAGGCTTGCCTTCAAGGGGTGGGAACTGGTATTGCAGTTTATTAAGACACCAGTATGTAGAGTTAGAAAGATATTAGTAATGTACATACAGTGAATAATAGTAAAGCTGGGTTAGGAGGGTAGAGTGTTCGACAGAATGCATTTATTTTTTAGGTGGAGTAGTCAGGAAAACCATCATTTATGAGCTGGTATCAGAATAGAAACATAAAGCCACTCAACATATTGCAAATGTATCACTTTGAAAATAATTCTTTATACCTAAGAGCCATGTTTTTATTAAAAAATGACTAAGTGAATGTGGTGCATTCAGTCTCACTGGGGCACAGTGACAAGGGTAGCTGCCCTAGGAGTGTGAGGCATTTATCCTTGGGGGTGACCCTGACCCCCACACACGCGAGATCCACGTGCCCTAAAAGTGGATGAGGAGCATGGCTCTCGTGTACTTGTACACTGAGGACGGTTACAGGATCAGGCCCCCAGGTGAGTGAACCGATTTAGAATAGGAAACTGAGGTAGCATGAACTGCATATTTTTGATTGCATATGACTATGAGACTGTGGGTCCACATACCAAGGGTACACGGTAGGACTGAGATCACGTGATAGATGCCGCCACATTGGGGAAACCACCCAGCATGCGCAAAAACATCCATTTGTTTCAAATACAGAGGAACATTTTTAATTTAGATCATGTTCTGGGCCATAGAAGTAGCCTAAACAGACTTTAAAAGAATTGAAGTGATACGAAATGTGTTTTCTAACCATAAAAAAGTTAAACTAGAAATTGAATATAGAAAGATATTTTTTAAATGCACTAAATTTCCAAATATGTGGAAATTAACACACTACTAAATAACTTAATGGGTTAAAGAAGTTAAAACAGGAATTAAAATGTATTTTGAACTGACAAAAATACAAACAATGTAATTTGTGGGATGCAGCTAAAAGCAGTGTTTAACTAAAATTTATATTATTAAATGTTTTTTTAGAAAAGGAAAAAGACAATAATATAACTTTTCAATCTGGAAATGTTCTGTTGCATAACACACACACAATAAGTTGCATTTTAACATCCATAAAGCCTAGTGAGAATAGATTATAGGATACTTTTGTTTCTTAGTTAGAGTTTTGTATCACATTCTTTGGAGTGAATTCTTCACTTCCACAAGTCAGAGAACTCGGTCCTGCCAATTTCTATTCAGCATCTTTAGATGTTAAATGGTGCATTTGGGCTGAAAAAGCAAGTCTTCTACTCTTACCTTTTATGAAGTCTACAATGTATCTTTAAATTAAAAAACAAATATTTTTTATTTATTATAAAATATCAAATGTGAGTATAATAATGGCCTAAGTATAAATGTTATATAATTATGTGAAATTGTTACAACTGTTTTTTCTTTAGGAAAATTTCAAAAATATATAAATGATCTTGTAAAACAACAGACTATGTGTATTTCATAAGATTACATTATTATTTTAGGTTTGCACACTGGTTCAGGAACCGGTGACGAGTTGTAGAGCGGAAAACGTGTCTTGTTATTTGCATCAAGTGGGAAGATAATATTGTTTCCTCCTCCATCTCTTCTTCTACAGAGAAAAGACAGAAATAAAGACACGGGCATGTCTCCAGGTCAGCCTAATTAAGGAGATGACATTTTTTTCTCACGCCACACTCACCTAGATTTGTGCACAAGAACAAAGTTCGTGCACACAAGCGTGCATGCACACACACTCATGGGCATAAAAGACGCTTGTCATTTCCACTGGACACTGTTCTTAAGATGCTGCCAGGTCCTGGTCACACTAGTTGCTGCCTGGTATCACTGACTTTTCAGATGCCTCTCAAGAAAATGTATACGTAAGTGACAGATTCTACCAACCTTAAAATGTATTTATGATGCAAGGAACATTTTATGTTCCAAAGTAGGATTTATCAATATGTAGAAGCAAGTAATGAGTTGTTTTTTTTTTCATAGGCAAGACTTCGAGCCTTTGGATGTAACTCTGCATACGTAATTTTCATCAAAGCAGGGCCATCCTTTCCTTTTGCTCAGTGATGGCTTTCTTCAGCATGAGAACTTTTCTTCAGACATATCTCTGATTCTCTTGTTATATTTTATATGGTCAAATCAATGAGATTATAAATTGCATGTATCATATATATGATTATATCATCACATATTTGTAAAGAATGCACTCTTGCTGCTATTTCCTCATTTATCAATTTTTAAAAAGGTTTTATTTATTTATTTCTAGAGAGAGGGGAAGGGAAGGAGAAAGGGAGGGAGAGAAACATCAATGTGTGGTTGCCTCTCATGCGCCCCCTACTGGGGACCTGGCCCACAACCTAGGCATGTGCCCTGACTGGGAATCAAACCTGCAACCTGCGCTCCATTCACTGAGCTACACCAGCCAGGGCCTCCTTTATCCATTTTTATACTTCACATAAAGAATTCTTTATGTGAGCATGTGGGAATTTAGCTCATTTATGTCAACTTCTCTCCACATGACTTTATTTTCTCAATACAACTAAACTTCTGCTTTTGGTTTAGTTTATTATTTTATATATTATTTCTTATGTATCTTTTCATTCAAGAATTTGTTGTAACAGTTGCAGTTATTTTCAAGATTAAGCTTATAACATTCAGATTTTAAAAAATATCTTGTGTTTTATTTGCTCAAAATTAGTTCTTTTATAGTAATTTCCCTATTTTTGATGATTAATATTGCCTTTTTCCTCACTGCTAGCAATAAGTTTTAATAATTTTTCCCCTATGAGAGGATATGCGTGTTCTAGTTTTTTAACTGTTGTATCTGAGAGTGTCTCTTTGTCACCAACAGAAATGAGTTTGCCGAAGTTGTATATTCATCATTCATAATATTTTTCTATACAGATACAGAATGCATAGATCTGCTGACTTCTGGCAGTTAGTTTTGCATAGAGATCATTGAAACCAGTATAGCAAAGCTGCCTGCACCATTTCGATGAATAATACATCTAACAGAATGTTTACAGGATTATTTCAAACTCATATACACAAATCATAATTATCGATGCTATCTTGAAATGCCACTTTTCTATCTAATTTTGATCAATAAAGGGTCACCCTTTCATTTTGCTTAAGATGGCTTTCTTTAGTATAGACCTTTTGTGCAGCCCTGTCTGAGCCTGTTTTGCTTTATTTGATCTAGTCATTCCATTGGGAACATAAATTATATATATGTTGGCATTTTGTTCCCTGACTTTAATATTTATTACTTTCTCATCAGTTGCATCTGTTTGTTCTTGTTCCTCTGTTTGTAATAAATTTCACCCTCCATGGTGTTGACTCCATTTTTAATAAAATTATAACTATCAGTTGAACTTTAATTCTGCATTTTGAACTTTTAATATTTTGGGGATACTTTCTTATCTCACCCCATTGCTTTTTATTTCTGTCCTTTCAATCCATGCTTCTCATTTCTATCCATGCTCACTGATTTTTCAGAGCATGATTTTTAGAGGAACTTACCTTTAGTTCTTAGAGATAATCATTCACGTTCACTTATTGTGCAGTGTTTTTTTTTTCACCTGGAAGTCCATGTTAATAATTTTTTGTTTTCGTCTCTTGAGAAATTGGCTGATGTTAACACTATTGCCTGTCAACAAGCAATAACCCTCTTTCACTGAGTCTGCTGAGGGAAAACTTTCTGACCTTTTTAAAGGCTTAGTTTCTAGTCCAATGCCAAGTTATTGGTAAGCTTGACCAAGGACACTTCTCTTTGATAGTGACCGTCTTTTTTCTTGGCCTCATTCCTTAAGTATTTAAAAATCATCTTTAGTGTAACAAACCCTTACAATTTGTCCAGATTATAGGTGTGAAGCTTAAAGAATTTTCAGAGTAAAGAGACCCATCCATGTAACAAGGGAATAAAAACAAGAACAATAGTAAATCCCAGAAGCCTTTCTTTCTGTCCTTTCTTCTCACTAATCACCCTGATGGAAAATAGTTCACTAATAATGTCATGGATAAATCTTGCCTATTTTGAACTTTATATGCATGGGATATTTCCCTATATGTTCTTATATCTGGCTTTTTTTGCACAAGATTATAGTGGCGAGGTGTTGTATGTAGGTGCACTTCATGTATTCTCATTACAGTATTGTATTGCATTGTATGCACATGTCTGCTATGGACTGAATATTTGTGTCCCTCAAAATTCTTGTGTTGAAGCCCCAATCTGTAAAGCGATGCTATTTAGAGGGGGAGCTTTGGGGGTAATTGGTTTGAATGAGGACATGGGGATGGGGCCCCCATTGTGGAATTGGCAGCTTTATAAGGAATTGATAGGTTCAGACCTGTCTTCCTACCAACCATGAGGCTACATCTAGAAAATGGCCCTTTGTGAACCAGGAAGAGGGTTCTCACCAGACCTTGACCTTGAACTTTTTGCCTTTAGATCTGTGTTCTGTTGATTAAGCCATTCACTCCATACTATTGTTGTTATAGTATCCTAGGCTGACTAAGATAACATGCTTTTTTATTTATCCATTTTTTCTGTTGATAGACATCTGAGGTATATATAACTTTGGATATATATGTTTGGTTTCTTTTGACTGTGTACTCAGGAGTCAATTTACAGTCATAGGGGATAAAAATATTTAGATTTAGTACATGACTAATGCATTTTAGCAACTTTTCTCATGCTAGCATCACTATTTAAAGATATTCTTTTATTAAAGGTGTGTTTAAGTCATTTGCCCATTGTTTGATCAGCTTGCCAGGCAAGCTAATACTTATGATTTCTGGAAGCTCTTGATGACTCTGTATTATGCCTTTGTGTTGAAAATATCTTCTGGTCTGTGGTTTGTCCTTTCAGTCTCTTAATACCTTTTGTTAAGAAGTTGTTCATCTGAATGCAATTCCATTCATCATTTTCCCCTTATGGTGAGTAATGCTTATGTCTTGTTTATGGAATTCTTTTCTAACCTTGTAAGATTTCTGTGATCCGAGACATCAGAATTCATTATGCTACTGGGCTTCCCCTCCCCCAGCTCAAATGGCCCCACATTCTCAGTCTCTTAGAGTGTGGTAACAATTGGGGGGAAACTTTCAAAATAATAAATGTACCACTTTTATTCATCTGGCCTTTTAATTTTGTCTCTGGGGAGTTACTGGTTATAATTAATATTGTAAAAATTTGAAAACAATGGGGACAAAGAGAGTGTGAGAGGAATTTAACATTATTGGCTACTTCACAAATAGTCTCCTACAGGGAACTGATTATTCCATTCTTAGTAGTTAAAGACCCTAGGTCTCTAAGTCAAAAATCAAGAAGGTATGAAGAATTTTAATATTGTGCATAAATTGAGTCATACAAAACAGACCTTAAGTATGCTGTTGTATACATTCCGGGTAAAATCGTTTCAATCATGTGCCTTCCTTTCAGTGTAAATTTCTTACAGATTTTGGGATTGTGGGTGGGTGTTCATTTGCATTGTATTTAGACTGTATCTTGGGACCACTGTTGTAGCTCGTTTATTTTGAAATTCACTTATAGTTATTTTAGTAGAAAATATCTCCCCATTTTCCTTAATGACGAGTGTTTGTCTCTAAGGACCTCTGTGGGAAGTATTGCAAAGCCCAAGGCACTTTCAATTTTGTGTCTGTGTGTGTGCATGTGTATTCACTGGAATATATTCTCAGGAAAATGGTCTGATAAATGATGGTGTGATCCTGACTAAAAGTCAGTCTCAGAACTTTCAGAAGTATGATAGAGACATTTAATCATCACTTGATCAAGGTAATTTAGTAATAAAAACTATGGAAGAAGTTAATGACCTGGAAAGGAGTATAACTGATAAAACGAATGAAGATACAGAATTTGATGTACAATTTTGTTTGGATAATCTGTTTTAATATCAGTGCGAAAGTACCAGGTGAGAGTTAATGTTTATTTAAAAATCTAAAAGGGTATTTAATCTGTTTCCATGTATTCACTCAGCCATTGAATTAAAACACTAAGCTAAGAAGGTTGAAATGGAAGTCAAGCCCTAGCTGGTGTGACCTGTGGACCTAAACGTTGCTGGTTCAGTTCTGGTAAGGACACGTGCCTGGGTGGCAGGCCAGGTCCCCAGCTGGGGGTGTGTGAGAGGCAACCAGTGGATGGTTCTCTCTCACATCAATGTTTCTTTTCCTCTCTCCCTCCTTTCCTCCTCTCTCTAGAGAATAAATTAAAAAGATAAAATATTTTTAAAAATCTATTTAAAATAAATAAATAAAGACATAAAATAGAAGTTGAATTATATCTCATTTATGTTCTTTCACAGGAAACTGAATTAATTAGAACCAACCTTAAGGCCAATTCACTATAATACCAGTTTTTAAGGTTCCTGTGCAAGAGGCAACCAATTGATGTCTCTCTTGCATATTGCTGTTTCTCTCCTTCTCTTTGTCCCTCCCTTCCCCTCTCTCTAACAAAAAAGTGAACACATAAAATCTTTTAAAAAAGAAACATAAATTCACAATCTCAAAAAAGATTCTAATGTATGTAATAATATTAAATCAAGCAATAACCAGTCTGTTATTTGTGAACATTTGCTTTTTATTTTTCAATCTTTGGAATCCTCGTTATACCATGACTGCAGTTTACTCGAAAACCCTTCCTTGAAAGAACATGAGAAATACAAAATCTAACACCTATATATCTGAGATGCTTTATACATTGTAAAATATATTCTCTCAAATATAATATTTATTTTTACTGTTATATCAAAGCTGTGATGCATGTTATCAGGAATTTGAAACACACTTTAATTTAAATAAGAAGTATGAAAATTTGAAAATACTTGCATTTAAAAGTTCATTTAAATGTAAAAGCATTAATTATCTAAGAAAAAATGCAATGGAGTCAATGAGGCAATGCGGTGATGACCTCAGATCAATTGCTTCCCTGAGAGACCAGAACAGGCACCCTGGCAATCAAATGCCAATCACCACTGCTGATCCTTTGGAAATATTGGACACATCCGACAAGTTATTTGATTTTGCTGGTTCTGGATCAATTGTGTTGGGATCTCTTCTTACACAAGTCGAAACATACTCAGAATCAACTCTTCCAGAACATTCCTTCATGAGCCTGCTTAGGCTTATTCCTTAGAAAATGTGGAGCCAACAAAACTCTGTTTTTCAACAATTTTAAGGTTTTCAAATTAATTGACTAATTGGCTCAAGGTCACTTCCTTTGGGTGTATGATTCACTTGACCATTTTAAGGATAAAATATATAAAATATGTTCATGTTAAATCTAAAAAGACAAAATGGATAATTAGAGTTAAAATAAGGAACAAAATTAACTGAAAAGCAAAACATATCTGTAGGTCCAAGAGTGTAGAATTTTTTTCCTCCTCATCCTTCTTTCTCTTCTTCTCCTTATCTTTTTTTATTTATGATTCTTATTTATTAAGAAATTAAAATGTTATACTTGGAAATATTGACTTAATGCAAAAGAAAGTAGTTAATGACAAAGGAACATAGAGGACAAGAGAGATATACAAGAGAGATATACAAAATACAAACTAAGCCTACAAGCCATAAATCCAACTGTATATATAGTAACGTTAACTGTGAGCAAATTAAACAATCCAATCAAAAGGCAGAGTTTGTCAATATGGTTACAATAAACAGTATCTGATTATATACTGTCTACAGGAAACACTGTAGATTTCAAAATATAAGTAGATTGGAAGTAAAATGATGGAAAAATATTCAAACAAAAACCATTGACAACTAGAGTGAATTATACTAATATCAAACAAAATTGTCTATAAAACAAAAAGAAAATGTTATTGGAGAGAAAGAAAAGTCACGTGAGGAGGAATAAAAATTTCAGTTCACGGCATACCTCGGCATAAGTAGGAAATGTTAAAATGGTGGGAACATTGGCCAGCAATAATTTGTCTAAAGATGACAGGTGTAATAGGGATACACATGGCTCAAAGACTTAAATGCAGTTTGGAATCTTCTCAGTAGTTGTGTAGACAAAGTCAATTCAGCATCGCCAGAGTTGCTGGCCTCTAGTGTGGAATGGGACATAGCTTAGGGCCTAACAACTTCTTTCTGCAGTTTGTCTTTGGTGATGTTTGCAATTCAATTAAAAAGCTATGGGTGAGGAGACCAGACATGCGCAACCCAAGAGAGGCAATAGAGCGAGCAGAATCAGATGACGGAAAAGTTTTCAAGAGCGTAATTGGAGTTAACTTTATGGCAGTAAGTAGCAAAACTTCCATAAAATTCTAAGTCACTTATAAAAGATTAGTTAGCAAAAGTTATGAAAGGGGAAAAGGGAAATCTGAATTTTAACTAAAGCCAGATTCAATTAATAGTCCACAAACTTTCCACATAAAACATTCCCCACATCTGGATTCACTGAAGAATTCTGTCAGATATCTGCCTAACAAGTCATCCCAATCATGGATAAACGTTACAGGTTTAGAATAAAAGCAAAGAGTAAAAATTCCCCTAAATATTTTATGAGGTTATTCAGCATCTTCTTAAAATAAAACTTAACAAAGACAGCAAAATAAGAGAAAATCCCAAAGCTAATATAATTTAAGAGGGTCCTTACAAACATCCTAATCGAATGTTAGACAGTAAGTGAACAATGTGTGAGGGATAATTCATCATGACCCATGAGACTCACACATGGACTGCGTTACCGCCAGTTAATGCAATTTGCCGTATCGCAGATTAATGAAAAGAGGAAGAAGCAGGACCTGTACCTGCTGCATTTGATAAGGAGGATTGTTTGATGGGGGACCTCATCCTGGGGGCAGAATGGGGACAGGACCTGCAGTGCGACATCGGAAGCCCTCCTGATTTTACCGGATGACAACATGCCATACTGACCCTGCATTTTAGGCCTTGCCCCACAAATACATGAGGATGAATGTTTCTGTGGAGCATACGGTCCGACTAAGCCGTTTCCATAGAGTGCATTTTCCAGCAGTGTGTTATTTTTGGACTATAGTATGAACAGCCTTATTGCAGTCCTGCATCACTTAGTTCTATCCTGAAGCAAGTGAGAAGGTCCAGACAGGGGTTAAGAGGAATGTGTCAGTTACAATACCAAAATCCTAGCTTGTGTTTGCGCCTTCCCTCCTCCCCGTTCCACTTCCATTTGATCCTTGCCGAGAGTTTCTGGTTTTATCAGTGTTTTCTGTAAGAATTCGCCTCATCTCATGAAGTCCCTGTAAGTCATGTCACCTGAAGTGTGTGGAAATGAAAGCCGGCAAAGAAAGCGATTTCCTGCCCCATCCTGTAGACCAGGTGAGATGCCACCTTGCTACAACACATTGACAAGACACGACCGTAGGCAGGTTTAATCAAAACACTGAAGGAGATCGAGTTTGATTTTCTCAATTCTTGCTAAATTTATCTCCTTAAGACAGTCGCTACTGTGTCTGCACACCGGGGCCTGCTGTCCTTAACACTTTTTGCCCCATACTTGAATGATCTGGTTTTCCTCTCTCCGAGCTGATTGATAAATACGGGAGAGGTGATTTGGAGGATTAACCATTAGCCCTTTTTCAAGATGTTTTAATGATTATAGGAAGGTGAATACGACTACTTGAAATTTCTGTTCTTTCAGAAATGATATATTTATTAAAATTTCTCAAATCTGACATTTTTCCTGTTTATTCACCCTTACCAAAAATTAGCTGACCTGCGATGACCAAAAGTAGAAATTAATATGAATAGGTAACCATCAGTAAAGTTTCCTGGTTGTCAAGGGTTTTAGAGTGTTTAAAATATTTTACTTATCAATTGTACTGATTCTCTGATTTGTGAAATTTTAACAAAGTGGAATTACAGAGCTGTGTTTTCCTGTGATTAAAAGTTGAAATGTTTTCCAGGATAACTTATATTTTAACTGACTTCCTAGTGTTTAGTCCCATTTAAAGGATGAGCACTCCTTTACCTACCATTTTAAAACTCATCAAAAAAATTATCATTAAATACAGTTTTTAATTATTTTCTGTGGAAACGCCTTTGGTTTAATTCTTTTAGCAATCATAACCAGACAGATCTTTACTGACTATCTAATTTTGCAAAAGTGGATTAGAACATTTTCTTCACTTAATTCATGTTTTATATGTTCATTTGGAAAATAATTAGGTCAGTAGTTAAATATTAATTTTTAAAGTGTTGAGAGGACTACCATTGAGGGCTAGAGTATGGTTTAATTTTTAAAGAAAGACTTTCATATCTACTCTTGAGACAAAGAAATATTCTTCAATTTATTTTTATCATCTATGAGGAAACTGAAATCGCTTTGAGTAATAACGTGTACTGTTTATTAATAAAATATTCTTTACCATGAATTGCTATCACCGTTGGCAAAGATGTGACCAAGTATATTGTGAATATGAGTCTCTGAAATTGCCTTGAATTGGGTGCAAAATGCCAGATGAGGTTCATAAAACATGCCACTATTAATTATGTGGGAAGTTCCTGCTGAGCACCTTATATAGTCAAAGTAAATGGTTTTCATTAACTAGTCATTAACCTGGCTACATTATGAAGGTCAAAAATTAGTCTATAGCAATAACACCTTACCCACAGGTTTCAAAAGATAGATTTATCAATCTAAATACTCTCGGGATAGTACAAGTAAAGACGGAGGAAGAATTACAGTAAGTCAATAAACACACTGGCAAATTTCCAAATGGATTAGAGTTATATGGTATATATAGCCAGAAGAAAATAAACTTTTACTCACTGCTCATTGTGTATCTAGTATTTTCACTTAGGTCGTTTTCTTACTTAATTTTCTATAAAAGTGTAAAAATTGATTCCATTATTTCAAAATTTAATCCAAGGAATTAGAAGTCCAGAGGTGTCCTTTTTCCTAAGTAACAAATAATATAAGAGGTAGATGGGAAATGATTCCTTCTGGCAGTTTGCTAGGGGCTAGATTTACACTGTTCTAGTAGCAGGGAAGAAAAAATTTAAAAAAGAATTAGATGCAAAGACTAGTATGAGTACATAAATAATAGATTGAGCAATGAATAAATTAGTGAAATAATGAATGTATATATCAACATGTAAGCAGTTTTTTCTTAGCCAGTTATACTGCTAATTCTATATACATAACAGTTTAAATAGTGGAAATTATAGTTATGGGGGAAACCAGGAAATGGTAGAATAAAGGGAATAACAGTCAATGCCATATTATTTCAACTAATATTTAAAAAGTGAACATTTGAGCATTGTTAAGATTTAGTTTAAGAAATGATAACTATAAGTAACCTCGGGGTTTCTTGCTTTATTTGTTGAGAACATTAGAAACAGGCAGATACATTTGTTTGGAGTAGATTTTTTGTAATGAGTCCATTAAAACAATGTATTTTCCCTTTAAACAAATTGTTGAGGAAAGAAATGAGAATGAAGGCATTAGTTATTTTCTGTAAGGTTACAAAAGGTCCCGAGTGTGTTTGCTGACAAGAAGAAAACTGAAATAATTTTGGCCCCAGGTATGAACCAGCTGCTCCTCCGTCTGTGGGGAAAACGACAGCATCTCTGTGACCGGATGTGGGGGTGGATGCCTGTAATAGAAGCAGAGGGTGTGGCAGATGTGGGAAACGGCAGGGCGTTCTGTTCCGCCTCCTGGCCCATAGCAGTGAGGAAGAGGCCAGAGGCAGGCGCCTGCGGTCTCTGAGAGGGATGCAAGAAAGATACTCGTTCCAGGTGTGCAGTGCACGGGGGTGCCCGTGACTCCAGCCATCAGGACAAATGATATTTTGACGCATAGTTTTACCAAATCAAAATCAATGCAATAAATCTAAAATAATTGCAATATCAAAAATGTAAAAGTGGAAGCTAATGATGATTTCAGTAAATTTAATGAAAATTGCATAAGTTAACTGCAGGCTAATATTTTAAAAATACTTTAAGAAGTGTTTCTTTTGGAAGAAATACCATGATCCAAGTCTCTATAATGTATCATTCACAATGTCAATGGTGCAGTCTGTGTCAGTGAAACAGACCTATAGGAGATTTTGTGTGTGTGTGTGTGTGTGTATGTATATGTATATGTGTGTGTATGAGATTTATAATAGGAACTGGCTCATGTGACGATGCAGATGAGAAGTTCTGTGACTGCTGTTTGTAAGACGGACAACTGGAAAGCCAGTGCTGTAATTCAGCCCGAGTCCAATGGCCTAAGAACTGGGAGCTCCGATGTCTGAGGGCAGGTAAGACTGATGAGCCAGGTGAAGAGGAGGGAAGAAGAATTCACCCCTTCTCTGTCCTGTTCTTCGAGTCAGGCCCTCACCTGGTTGGATGATGCCCACCCCCCTCGTTGAGGGCTGACCCTCTTTACTCAGTCTACTGACCCCAGCGCTCATCTGTTCCGTAAACACCCTCAGGGACACACTCAGAAATACTGTTAATAGCTCCCTGGGCATCCTGTAGCCCAGTCAAGTTGACACATAATGTTAATCATCAAAATGATTATCTTTTCTTTTAAGTATGGACATAAGGAGCATGCATCAATGGAAGGGGCCCATAAATAGCTGCCTTATGGACACTGTTCTGGTCATTTTTATCGGTGTGCCACATGCCCGTAGAGAAAAGACGTGCAAAAAGTAAAATTGGACAAAACTGGTACTTTCAATTCATGTATTCGTTATATTTTTAAGATTTGAATCATCAAATACATGTAATTTTCAAATCAGTTATCTACACTTTACACTTTTAAATTTTATAGCTTTAAACACCAATTATTTGATGTGTTAAATACATCTTAGCTCTAATTCTCTTATGTCCATCTTTCTGACCTGTCCAGGGTGCAGGTCCTAAACAATTTCTCATCAGGGAGAATGCTCATCTTAGAGAAAGCTATTTTTCCTTTTCCTTGCATTTTATTAAAACCCTTTGCCCATGTAAGATGGGTGGAGTGGAGCAACGGCTTGCAACAACATGTGTATGTAGCCCATAGATTACAGTAACGGTGGGGATGGCCAGAGGCCGGGGAGGCGGGGCTGGGTGGAGGTGGCAAAGGGGGGGGGGGAGATGGGGACATCTGGAATAGTGTCAACAATAAAAATGAAGAAAAAAACACAATAAATCTCTAAAGAGAGGTCTGTGCCAGGAAGAGGCACAAGGACCTGTGTGGTCCTAAGAAGCCGTGATGGAGTTCTCATTCGCTGAGTCTCAGGTCGGGTCCATTACACGTCGAACACCCTCACTGCTTTTTATTTGTTTAGGAGGCAAAACTAACAAACATTTGGAAGAGAAATGACCTTTACTGTAACCACAGAAAGAAATGCTTTATCATTTGCTTCAGAAAAATTTACTATCTCCCTACTAGTAAGTTATATAAAATCAATTATTCATTTTGCAATGACACAGAAGAGAATATATTACGAAGATAAAATGTGAGCGCCTTGTTTTGTTTATCACATGCTTTTAGAAGCTTTAGAATCAGAAAGTAAAACACATGTTGCAAAACAGACTGGTATATTACTTACGTACAAATAAGTGACTATATATTGCTTATAGATGCACATATCTGTAAGTAGATATGTGTATATACATGTATACATAATTGGGAATAGAGAGAAACACATTCGCTCAGCCCCTCGGCCAAATGACGGCGGGGTGTGCGAGGGGAGTGGGGATAACATTTCTGCTTTATATCTGTGAAGATTTTTATAGCAGATGGAAAATATATGACACACAGTATAGTTGTTAGATCTGGGTAATCACTATATGGGTTTCTGCTATATTAATCTTTCTATTTTTATCTTTGCAGAAAATCATAATTAAAAACAAAAAAAAACATAATGAATTAAAATAAGCAGAAATAGCAGAAGGCTCTTTGGGCAGGAGAGGCAAAGCTACTAATTAGAGACATTTGCATCCAATTAGACCTTTCACAGAGGGGCTCCAGTTCTGTTTTATTTTAAATCAATTCTGCCTTCTCCCTGAAAGACATGTATTCCGTTATCTGTCAAAATTCCTTAAGCTTTCCAACAAGAAGGGCCATGGACACTACACAGATTCTTTGAAAATCTTCAAGCCTAACCAACCTGCTTTAGGACATAAACTGAATATGTTGCCCTGAATAACAATGACAAATTAGTGAGTAATGTGCATCTGTGATTCCATAATACATTCAAATGCATATTAATATTTAATCCAATGTAGAATTCTTATTTAAAACTCAAAAAAGTCCTAAGTATATTCAAAGACAGTGCAATGTTATTCTCATAAACAAGGTACAAAGAAAATGTTTTCAAGGAAGCAAGGGTATTTAGAGCCCTGTGCATGCTCATAAGAGAGTAAAATTCTGTAAACTGGAAGGGAAAACCTACAACGATGAAACTAATAAGAGATGTCAGCTTGCCTGTATAGAGTTGCCTGCAGTGAGGGAGAATTGAAGGCTCACTTGTCCTGCTATCGTAGGCTTTGAAAATGGAATTACTTAAGAGCTCCCTGCTGCTATTGTTGGAAGGCAGTTAGACATCATATAAGTTCCACTTCATATTTTATCTCTCATGCCACATTTAATAAAATAATCTCAAATAAGGTCACATAATGAGGCATAATTCTGCTCATAACAAAAAAAGTGCCATTTTCAGAAGAAAGTCAGAGCATGCAAAGTGAAAGTGTTCACAAATACCCATAGTTGGCTTCATGTATTTTTTTTTTTTTTTTTGGTGCCACTGCTGCGTAGAGTAGGCAAAGCTCAAGTTATCTTCAGAAAGGTGCAGTCATTGGAAAAGAGATAAGGCATTTCCTTTGTAGACGAGAGAAATTACTTAGACATGCTATTAATGTGGCTATTCTACCAATAAAAAGTAACTTATGAATCACAATTTATTTGTATTTTCTGTGTAAACAAAATGATTCACCAGATTAGAGTAACAAAATGTAGAAATGGAAAGAAAATAAGTGGACAGTAAACCAGTAATTGGATTTTCCCAGCTGCTTTGACACAATTTGTCCAGAATATTTTTGCAGTTAGAGAATATTTAGTATGAACCCACCAGGAAATTATGCATGAATTCATAATCACACATAGCTTTTATAAGGTACTTACAACGTACTCTACCTTCATTTTCAGACTGGAATATTATATTTGAATGGGATCTCAGTGGCATCTGTTCATGTCTTTGATTTACAGTCAAGGAAACTGAAGTCCAAACAGGTCCACGGCCACAGCTATTGGGGAGTGAAACAAAGAGAAGAAAAGTCCCAGGCGTGAGTTCCTTCTGGAACACCTGGGCAACTTTTCTCCTTGAGAAACACAAAAGGGAGGTCAGTCAATGGACTAATTCAACTGTAGAGCTCCATTAAGAAAACAAATAATTGCTCTGTTATTAGTGAGGGTAATTGTTACCTGAAAAGGGGGAACACGCTCTCATGCCAAACCATCATCTGAAGAGAGTGAGTAACAAAGACGCTGGCGGCCACGATCACAGAAGAGCCCTGCGGAGATCATTCCTTCATTGTGCTTAGTAACAATTCATGAAAGCCTTAATGTGAAAAGTGACTTCCTGCCAAGAATTGTGCCGGTCGCTGGCAGACAGAGATGAATACCACAGTCTCTGCTTTTAAGGCTGTCAAACTCTTTGTTGGAAGACAGTGATACGTAAAATGCAAGGGCAGTGAGGGAAATGCTGTAATTAAATGTGGTGGAAACTTCCAGGGAAATACTTTATTACAGGTAGAAATCAAAGAAAACTTTTCAGGAGGCTTGAGAAGTGGATAGGGTGGGCGGGGTGTAAAACGGCTGTGCTGAGCTTAGGGCGGAGAGATTGGAGACAAAAGGGGGTTCTGGAAAAAGAGAGGCAAGAACAAGTAAGAGGGGGCATGAGAGACTGGACTTGGCAACGTACCAATAGGAGGGAAGACTGGAGACCAGAAGGGCCCTTGCTTTGTTGCCCATGCCCAGGGTGAGCCCACCTCACCCACAGCCCAGCTCTGGGCACTGGGCCTGCAGCGGGGAGGAGGGTGGCCCATATTAATGGTCGGAATTTGTGTCTTGATATGGGGAGAAGGGTTGGAAAATTCTGACGTTGAACAGTCTTGAGTCTCAGAGAGCTGCCCCTGGCAGCTTTGATGTGAGCGGGCTGAAGTGGGTGATGTTCGAAGGAGAGGAACTCAGGTCCCAGGTGGAGAACTTATTTTCCAGAATAGTTCCATCATGGACAGGAAGTCTGACAGAGACTGGGGTGCAGGGAACGCAGGATATTTCTGTCCTGCATTACATTCCCCTGCCAAAAAACCCCTACCTCCTGGACTGAAGGAGAAACCATTGCTAAAGACTTGAAGAAGGTGTGGGAAAGAAACATCATTTCTTAAAGGGCAAAAAGGCACTAACGGCTGGACAAGAGATGGACAGGCACTGTCTCTCTCAGCTCTGTCACTAAGCAAATGTGATATTGATCCCAGGAACTGGACATTTCACTCCTGTGACGGGTCCACCTGTGCCACTTGTCAGTGGAGAAGTGACTCACAGGAGGGGCCTCCTGAGAGTCTTTCGGCCACCCCACTCAACCAGTCTCCAACAGAGCCTTTATAAGGTCTAGAGCTGATGCATTAGCCACCCATGCGGATCTTTTTATTTCTTAATGGTTTCAGAACAAAGGAAGAGAAGTGCTATTTTCTGGCCTGCTGGAGGCCCTGATACCTGGTGAAGAGTAAGATATTCACCAGGTTTTTGCTGAATGAATAATGGAGGTAAGCCTTAACTGAACTCAGTAACCAAGAGGAAAATTTAATTAAACTTAAAGACTTACAAGTACAGCTATCCCTTAAAAAAACTCTTGTGCTTGTAAAAGCTGTCAGTTGAAAGAATCATTTGCCGTGAAATGGGTTTGTGAATATTTTTTTAATATAAGGTAGCAGGCATATTAGTTAGTAAAATAATGGAGCACACAGACCCAGTGGCAAAATGGCAGCTAATCCAGAGATTTAAAATGACTACAAGCACAAGTGTAGGGAAGGAGGGAAACCTACATCTTGAATGAGAAGGGAGGAAAAAAGGGATGGCAATTTCAGCATAAGCCGGTGGCAGGGTCATCGATCATCTGTGCTGCCCAAACCTCGTGCATCGACTTCTCAAAAGGTCCCCGTTACCCACACTCGGTATTGCCAACATTGATTTTTAGGATGATCTAAGTTTATTTCACTGTCTTGGCTGAAAAATTGGGAGGATTTTTCTGTTCACCTATAACTGCCATTCAATGTTAGCAGGTGTGTGACAGAGTAGATATTTACAGGGACAAACTCGTATCCCACCAACATTTTGAGGGAGGTGAACGGAAAACCAAAGGGTTGCTTTCACCCGAGGCACAAATTTTTCAAATCCAGTTTTTTATCTCTCAAATAACACATTTCATTTTTGTCACTTAAAAAAAAGAAAATAAAATAAAAAGGGATGCTAGGTTAAAATTAAGATGTAAGAAAAAAACCTTTAACACGAACTCTATTTCACACTTGGAAGATGAAAATCACATTTTTATCTACCACTAAGCATGACAATGCCTTGTGAGTTTCCCGAGGATTCGTATTTGTTTGTGGTCCGCCTTCAGTGACTGCAGGCCACTCTTCTCAGATACCTTGGCCAGCTCTCATCATTGAGCGCCACACACACAGGCCCACAGATGTCCTGTGGGCGACTCTGTGCAACTCTTCCCCTTCATTATCCACTTCTGTGCAATCCTCACAGGTGCTTTTGGTACTTAGCTTCAAACTGAGATCTTTGCCATTTTTCTACTCAAAAAGACAGAGAGAATGTGTGAATAATAGGCTGAATACCAAACTCTAGACTATACCAAAAAGCTCTCGAGTAAGCCTGTTAAATAGGTAGGCACACTCGTGCTTAAAGAATGAAATACTATTTGGCCCTGGCTGGTGTGGCTCAGTGGATTGAGCACTGGCCTGTGAACCAAAGGGTCACCAGTTTGACTCCCAGTCAGGGCACATGCCTGGGTTGCGAACCAGGTCCCCAGTGGGGAGCATGTGAGAGGCAACCACACACTGATATTTCTCTCCCTCTCTTTCTCCCTCTCTTCCCCCTCTCCAAAAATAAATAAAATCTTTAAAAAAATAGAAAAGAGAATGAGATACTATTTGAATGAGAATTATGTTTCAGGCAAATGCTTCCAACCACATATGTTTTTGTGTATCTGCCCTTTAGTAAATTTCCTCCTGCTGAGAAGGTTTTTATTTACTGTCTGTACAATTAAAAACCAGCCCATGCCTCCAGTTGATTTAGGCTGACTGGGTGTCATTTTGTGTTCCCTATGCATGCTCCTCACCACTGTCATTTCATGGGGGTGGCAGATCACCAAAGACAATCCTGTTAAACTCGTCGGAGAGTTTTGTAGCTGCATGGATTTAAATTCTCCATAATCATTGTGTGACCAACTCCCCATCTTTCTCTCAAATGGCTCAGACTGAGGATGCTTTCCAAGGGACATTTCCCCACCACAGCTCTCAGATCCTTGAGTTCAGGCTCTAAGATCGCTGTGGAAGAGAACACTGTGTTGTGCTGTGCGCTGTCTGGGAAGCATTCTCGCATCAGCAGGGAACTCCGTCCACTCCCAGGACTGTCGGGGAAATGCAAATGGAGTCAGGCACCGTGACCTCCGAGCTCAAGCTCTTTTTCTGTTTGTGGTGGTGGTTTTCGTTCACTCACTGGGCATCTGTGTGTTCAGAATGTACTGTGGTCCAGGTGCACCCGTAGGCACTGAACGGTGTCCTCATGCTAGGTAGACGAATTCCGAAATGAAGCCTTGTTTACTCTGTGATGCCAGAGTACACATGTTAAACATTTCGTAACCACAAACTGTATTGTCTCCAAAGCTGGCCCTTGGCTGCCGTTCACGTCCTCTTCTGCAGTGATTTGTGTGTGTGCCTGTGCTGTGTAGACAAAGGACACGCACCTCCCTTTTGTACATTTGTCTATCTTTCTAGGCTGTGAGCGATTCCAGAGCATGCACTTTTCATTTCCATTGTTTGGGGAGTGACTAAACATGTAATAGGCGCCCAAAAAATGTCTTGGAAAAGGAAGAATAACTACATTTAGTTGAAAATGTAAATATATAAGTCTATTTTCGTGTATAAAGTTAGAAAATAGGTACCCTAAAACCATTAAATTTTAAAAAATCTATTAGACTTGTTAGAATTTATACATATTTCATAGTAATACATTTTTAAGTGAGTGGAGCTGATTTTCAGAGTAAATTACAGAGTACCAGTTCCTAAAAGACTTCGTGTTCTCTATAATTCAATACAAATCATAGTTGATAGTGTTTAATTAAAACATTTAACAAAGTTGCCAAATAGTGTCCTAAAAAACTTTATAGAAGCTTTAGTTTGCATTTCATTAATATTTTAACTGGTACTAATCAATTGCAGGTGCTGGTGTGGACATTTACTTTAAGGTATCGAAGTTCAGCTTGCAAGGTAACAAAACCCCAAACACACAGCATTGGTCATCCCCTTTCTTTGTCTGAAGAGACACACAAAGTTAGGGAATGACAAGGACACCAGCCCACTGGAAACTCTGGATAAAAATGACATACCCCAAGTCCTGGCCAGTGTTCCTGGGGTACTTACAATTCATGTATTTCAAAGAAATGCATTTCTCCCTCTCCCTCTCTCTCAGCAATGAAAATATGTCCTACACTGAGGATTTAAAAAAAAAACAACTAAATAAGTTGCCCATAGTTACATTTACTGAGTGGAAGAGCTGAGATTCAGTTTCAGATATTCTTATTTATAAAGGCCATGTACTTTCTACTATACCATCCTCAATTTACATATTACAGATAATTTTATAAATTTTAACATCTGTGAAAACTAAACACCCGTATACTGATTTTGCACTCTTTCTGGTAATCTAAACAAGAAGTGAGTTCAGCCCTGACCTGTGTGGCTCAGTTGGTTCGGCACAGTCCTGCAAAGCGAGAGGTCACCAGTTTGATTCCTGGTCTGGGCACAAGCCTGGATCAGGGGTTCAGTCCCCAGTCAGGGCACATGCAAGGGGCAACGGATCAATGTTTCTTTCTCACATCAGTGTTTCTTTCCCACTTTCTCCCGCCCTTCCCCTTTTTCTAAAATTAAATAAATAAAATCTTGTAAAGAAAAGAAATTCATACGGGGGAAAAGGGAAAGGGTTTGCAGAAACAAGTATAAAGGACACATGAACAAAAACAATGGGGGGTGGAAACAGGAGGGAGGTGGGGAGGGCTGGGGGGTGGTCTTGGATGGGGGTAAAAGGCAGAAAACAGTACTTGAACAACAATTAAAATAAAATAAAATAAAGCTCAAAATAATTTACTCTTGCTCATGGTTTTTATTAACAAATTCTGAGATACTTCTCCCTTCAAGACATGGAGCTTAATTTGTCCATCTTTAAATGTAGATGACATTTAGTGACTTATTTTTATTAAATAGAGATAGCATAAATGACGGTATGCCTCTTCGGAGATTAGGTTGTAAATAAACGGTGGCTTCCATTTCGAGTGGCGCCCCCATCCTTTCAGGATCCAAAACTGCGAGAACATAGGTTTCTGAAGTTTAAAATGCTCAGACTGCGGTACTGTGGCACGGCAGCCTGAGCTGCGGATTAACGCAGAGAAAGAAGAAGGAAACACCGGCACTGGCGCCCACAGCCTCACACCCCCTTTACCCCGCGGAGTGGCTGGTTTTTCTCTGTGGAACTGACTCCCATTTGAAGCATTGCATGTCATGTGTGTACATTTCATGCGTGTACATTTCATGCCATCCCTCGCTAATATGCCAGGGACTTTTTGGAGAATTCAGACTCTTTCGTTCACTGCTCTTGCCCTCAGGGCCTAGACTATGCATAGCATCTGTTACCATGTTTTGACTTCGTAACGTATCTGGGAGATCTTGAGATTTCACAGTCTACATCTACTTCATTCATTTTTGATTTTTGTGCATTTTATGGATAGATAGTCATTTCTTCAACAATCTTCCTTTGGTGGCCATTTATTTTTCTTCCTAACTTTAACTGAATTTTAAAATATATCTTAATTCACGTCGTCATATTTCAAAGCTGCTCCTGGCATTAGCCTTCCACTTCTGATTTCCCAGAAACAACTGTTTTCATTTATTGGCTTTTTCCCTTGATAATTTATTTCTGTTTTCCAAATAACTTGCTTATATTGATATTTTCATTGAATTTTTTGTTTTCCATGTTACCACGAACAGCCGCACACACAAATGCACGTGTATACACACGCATACACTATTCTGTCTGCGCCGGGGTCGGTGCTCTGAACTTCTGGGTGCCCCCAAGCAGAATTCCAGCGCTTTCCACTGCCCTCAACACAGACGTTGCACATGCACCTGTAGAAGTATCGGGGGAACTGCATATTCTTCTGTCTCTCCCCTTAGCCTCTCGACAAGAGCATAATGAGAAATCCTTCAGAATCTATCAGTGGAGGGGACATTGGAAAATCGACACTAGAGGTGTGTCCATTTGGAGCACACGTGCTCTGCTGACATTACCCATGACTTATAATGCGTTTTGAGATACACAGTCCGGGAAATAATTTAACGAAACAGAAATCAATCTCTCCATCCATAGGGCAGTCAATAAGGGCCCAAGAAGCCTGCACTCTGGGGACAGGAGGTGAAGATAGTGTGACAATGCATTTTATCGACACAGTCAATCAAATGAGCCTTTGTGAAATACAGGAAAATCAAAGGGGCCTCATGTTTTTCTTATGTATGTGCAGGCTTTGAGCACGTGTGTGCATAAACTTGCACATTTTTCTTGTACATATCTCCTTGATTTAAATATTTATGCAAACTACAAATAGCATTGTCTTTATTTGTCAGCGTTTGGTGATAAAGAAGGCTCAGATGCGACTCGGCTGAAGGAGAAAGGACTTCCAAAGACAGCATCTGTCTGCTTGGCAAACCTGCCCTGCCTGAGACTGCAGCCTTGGAATGGCGGTTGGGTTTGGCATTTCTGACGTGCATTGACTTGGTGAATCTTTTTTTTTTTAAATGTGAAGAAATCACTGACTTCCATGCCAGATCCGCATTCTGACAAATGTAATGATGTTTTGAAAAAAAAATAAGCAGGCCTTCTTTGCATCCTTCTGAATCCTACTATAGAGCTGAAATCCTTATTTGATATTCAGTAACCGGAACGAGGCAGACGACAGCTGCCACGCTTTTTTTTGGTATGGAAAGGTGCGATGTGGGCTGGGCGCCACTCACCCTCCCACCTGGCTTCACTATCTCTCCAGCTCACCTGCTTCCTTTCCTAATTAGAGCGCAAACATGCCGCCAGTTTTCCTTGCTGCGAAATTGCCTCCTCTCTCTTCCTAGTGTGAGCATCGACATGTTATTTAATTATGAAATAGAATTCTGGATATTTTACAAAAGTAGAAGGTTTTTTGAGAAGGAAATTGCCTAACTATCAGCAGCATAGCGTCTCACTATATCAGGTATCTTACCTAATGATACACCCTTTTGCATATCTATTGAAAATGGAGGGTTCTTCCCCCCCAGTGACAAAGTGAGACCAAAGGAAGATCATTTATATTCATCTTACCTAAATATAGACTTCCTATGGAATGAGTTGGATGGTAGGAGAGAACATCAGCAATAATAAGCAGCAGCAAGTTTTTACAGTCCTTTCACTTAAGGCATGCAGAGTTTTATTTTTAAGAAATACATAACAATGGTTAAAAGCAAAAGTATACAAGCACATTTTTGCTCATCAGTATTTAGTAAGAAATGGTGACACAATTTTAAAAAGTGTGAATTCTGGTTTAATCAAGAAACAATAAGAAAAGGATCTTTTATAACCCTAAAACTAAATTTAAATAATATAGCTGGAAGGTACATTTCTCTAGAGGTAATGGCATAACAGCATGGAAATCTCAAGTGATAGGGCATGAATTTGCATGTGAATCATCATTTCTGCTTGATGAGTCCTGATCATTAGGTACATCATCAATATTGGAATATTGAGTTACACGTTTTCTGAATATCAGAGTATTCAGTCTTCCACTAAGATGAATACTCAATAAATTGACCCTACACCTTTGGAAAGTACACCTTTGCTTCACTGTTTAATCTGACTCCAACAGAGGGTGCAGTCTTAATCTTGTCTGAGAAGAGGTGACTCTAGTGTCAACTGCCACCATCACGAGCTGTTGGGCGGAATTGGAGAGGAAGTCTGGCTTTCAGTAGCACAGATCTATCGGGCAGCTCAGTCCATAAGTTAAGGAAGGTATTGCATCCAATCAGATGTCCATCCATGGCCCAACTGATGTGCAGATAAGAACCCCTTTCATTCATGACCTCCATGACCACGATTATCTAGCAATACCGGAATGGAATTCATGGAAGGAAGCTTCAGTCCTAAACACCCACTGAGTAATTCTCTTAGAAGAGAGAGGCAATGAAGGATAGCCCTGCTGAAATGCTACTCATCTGCAAATGTTTGAAGTGCTTAGTGTATGTAAGCATACTGAAGTCTTGTTTCTAATAAGAGAAAGACATAAATAAGTGTGTCCGTTAGGCATGGAGACCACACAACAAACTGATCTGCTTTGGTTTGTTCTCTAAAGAGAAATTTGGGGCATTCTAAGTTTTCTGAGACTTCTCAAAAATGAGAGTATTTTTAATGACACTCTCATGTCATTAAACTAATAAAATAGGAAAGTTTTTTATTTCCTATTCAGGTTACTGTCCTCATTGTGTATTTCGATTCAGACAACAGCAACTATCTGGTTGGATGTTTGGTCTAATGAAATTTGCTTTCAATTAAGTGCCTGGTGACAGCTTGAGAGTCATTATACTGTGATGCAGAAAATGACCCACTTTTAAATGGGTTAATGATCAAACATTAATGGGGAAACTCATTGACAGCAAGCCAACTTCTATTAGTCCTATTGCTCATGCAATGGTCAGTTGCTTCTTTCCTACCTTTTAAAATAGTAAGCTTCTTTTAACGTTGAATTCTAATATTTGCATATTCCAGATTATTGTCTATTCAATACCCATTGTAAATACTAACTCCCTTATAATTTTTTTAAGTTTCATTTTTTTGTATTGATTTTTATAGACAGGAAGGGAGAGAGAGAGAGAAACAGAGGAAAAGAGAGAGAGAGAAATGGATTTATTGTTTCATTTATTTATGCATTCATCGGTTGATTCTTGTATGTGCCCTGACCAGGGATTGAACCCTGCAAGCTTGGTTTATGGGGACGACACTCTAACCAACTGAGCTCCCTGGCTAGAGCTAGCTTCCCTATATTTTTAACTCAGCCTACTTCTGCTTGCCCTGTTACCTGTGCTCATCTCCTTGCAGGAGCTGCCATCTACCCCTATGTTCAACCGTCATTCTCTTCACGTGACTCTCCGTAATTTGACCCCTCTCTCCACTCTCACGTCTGGACCCTTTCAGCATCTTTGTCTGTTGGTACACCTCCGCAGCAGCAGTACCAGGTTTTGACTCAAAGACTGCCATTTTGTTGCTTGCATGCAACCACTCGGCCGCACCCTCAAAGCCCCGGGGAAGAAGCCCCTGCTGCTGTGATGTGACCAGTGTTGACAGCTCTTGGACCTGTTTCTCATCCATATTGACAACGTAAACACCCAAATGAAGTTTTATTTTCCAAACTGGCCCTATTTTATGGTTTCAAACATGGTATTCTCCCACCTCATCCCTTTCACCATTTTTGCTTCAAAAATTTTTTAGAATGAGTCCTGGTGCTACAGGAGATGGAAGTCCTTGGCTTGGAGCTGGTTCCTGGTCAGTTAAGACAGCCAGCTGCATGGAAGCATGTAAGAGGCACAAGGTAGGGCAAGGCTCAAAGCTTTGTTCACAGCAAGTGAACAAAAAGGCACTGTTTGATGATTCCTTCCAGAACGATATTTGAAAATGCTGTTGTTTAAATGTCACACCTCACCAAGAGAACGTGTTAGGCTACACTGTGCTAGGAAAACCAGCCTTACCAGTGAGTCCATTCTTGGGCTGCCTAAACTGTAGCAATCTGACTTTCAAATGGACTTGCTTTCATTAACAGATTTAAAAATAAAGCCAGCACGCATAGTTTGTTCTAATTAAAGACATCCTGATGGAAAGCGTTGTAATATCTAAGCTTGTGATTTGGCCTTTTAAGAAATCATGCATACGTGACCTCCGAATCACAGTTATTTTTCTTTTTTTAATTTTACTGAATTTATTGGGGTTAATAAATTTACATAGGTTTCAAGTGTACAATTCCATAATACATTATCTGTATATTGTATTGTGAAATCCTAGCTATTTTTCAATTCTCGTTCTAGATTATAGAAAATATCTCTACTAGAGTTTTGGTTATTTGCATCATAGAATATATATGCAACATTCGCTAAAATATGTTAGTAGATTTATGTCTTGTATTTTCCTGCCAACTTATTTACTTCCTTGGATGGGGTAAGAATAAATAGATTCAGCCCTGCATTCCTGGTTGTAAATATTCAATCCTTATTTTGGCTATAGTAGAAGATGGAATTTATGTTGAACATATCAAGATGCTCACAAAATCAGCAGAAAGCTGGGAAATCATGCTCAGAAAATGGGGGGAAATAGCTAAGCAAGGGACATAGTGCCGAAGAACCACATTCACCTCAAACTTCGGAAAACACCTGAGAACACTGATGTCAGCATGCTGGCCGGGGGCCCCCCTGGGAACCCGGCCCCTGGGCACCAGCAGGTCTGACTGTAGTGTGTAGGTTACATGCTGCAGCCTGACACCTGTGGGGATTAGCGAGCGGGACAGAGGAGGAGTTACAGCTTATAACAGAAAGTGGAAAACCCTTCCGCCACAAGTCTGTCTGATATGAAATATTCGATCTGGGAAAGGAGGTTACGTGATAAATGGCAAACAACACACATCACAGCCAGTGAGTGTGTACTCACAATGGAAAGCCTCTGGGCCTTGCCTTCCCACCAAACTGTAACACAAGTGATGTTTCCTGGTCTCTGCATGCCGAGTTGAGAGAGGACTGGTCATCATCTTTGGTCCCTTACAGTTTGAGCCCCTAGAGACCGCCTTCAAATGAATATATGTGAATATTTGCATAATGAATTGTTTTGTCTTAAAAAATACTCTGACCAGTCTTGTAGAATAGGACATTAAAGTGCTTTCCAGCTATGGACAGCAGAATAATGACCCCCACCCCAAAGATGCCTACGCACTAGTCTCCGTAACTAGGGACTATCTTACCTGACCAGCCAAAGGGACTTTTCAGGTGAAATCAATGTTCAGGACTGTTACAGAGAGATTATTCTGGATTATCTGGGTAGGCCAAATAGAATCAAGTGAATCCTTGAAAGGCAGAGAGTTTTTCCCAGCGGTGGTCAGAGAAATGAGGAGAGAAGCAGGACGACGCCGATGCTACACTACCCTCTTTGAAGATGAAGATGAAAAGCCTGTAGAAGCTTCTAGAAGTTGGCAACGGCAAAGAAAAGGATTCCCTCTAAAGCTTCTGGAAAGAAAGGTTCTAAGCCTAGTGTGACTCTTTGAACTTCTAACCTCCAGGACTGTGAGATAATAAATTTTTTGAAGATGTCCAGTTTGTGGTAATTTGTTACACAGCAATAGAACATAACACCATTGTTCTTTTGTGAGTAAACATGTAACAGGGCTTCTCACTACTGTGCATCTGCACCCAGTGAGACTCAGGAAAAGTAGACACTTAACAGCAGGATGATATTCAGGTGTTAAGCGGCTGTCTTGCAACTAGTCTGCAAGAGTTAAATAATACCACTTTATGCTGCATAGACACTATTGTGCAATGGCCAGTTTTGAGGATGACATGCACATCATTAGAAAGAAGTTCAGAAAAATAAATTTTTGAAGTTGCTTTTTAAAAATCCAAAGTTCCTAAGGATAAATATAAATGTTAGCATCAAGATAAAGGCATTGTTGATATGCATAGTGCGGTGTCTTTGGTTTCAGTTAGAAAACAAATTGGGTGGTGGGCACGCAATGCGATATTCAGACGATGTACCATGGAATTGTATACTTGGCGTCGATATAATTTTATTAACCAAGGTCACCCCAATAAATTTAATTTTAAAAAAGCTGAAAGAAGAAACCAAAACATGCCAACAAAAGGTATCTGTAACTGAGACAAGATTTTCAATGTTTCAGTTGCTTAATCATGTAAAACTTACACCATTCCTCGTGGAGGAATTTTTACATATATAAAATTGAGGGAAATCTCCATCTCAGGGCAAACCCTGCATTTCAAATGACAAGACAGGCTATCAGAGTAGAAGTAATTCTCTAAATGCTGTCTATCTATCTATCTATCTATCTATCTATCTATCTATCCATCCATCTACCTACACACTGCATGCAACAAATCCTAGAGTCTGTAGGAAGCTTCGTGGCAGTTTGTTTCTAGTATTTTTCATACTGAAATTGTATTAAAGTTGGTAACTTCATTATTCAGGGAAAATAAAATAAAATATGGGCAATTCTTCTTTCTGAATCTTTAGTTCCTGACAATGTAAAATGCCAGAAGTGGGTCCAAATTAATGCAGTCTTATATCGTGGCATTGTTAACACTTATGTCCATAGATGTTTTCATTTTGTTTATGGTAGTTTTATGATTTCACAGTAATATAGCCTCTTCTCAAACTCAAGGAAGACACATATGAATAATACACATAGCGAAGTCAGGGACTTTGCCTCATCCAAGGAAAATAAACACATAGATGAAATATTGACAGGTCAACTCCATTCTTAATATAAAAATTAGCATTCTAAAAAATCGCATTGCATTTAGCAAAAGCTCCCTTCATTACCACTAAGTATATAGAAATTCAGTGAAATATACCCGAGAGCATTGCCTTCACGATTTTCCCACCATAACAACTGTAATGTCTGATGTTTCAAAACAGCTCCCACAACGTTGAAACAAAAAATATTTTTGAAAACATAGAGGCCTCCATACAGAAGCTATGGCTTTTCCCCTCTGTACTATTCGACTTAATTATACCATTAATTTGAGTGTCTTTTCTAGTTAGTTGACTTAAAAGAATGAACAAAGCGCTCTCTGTATGAACTCTGGAGACAATCCTACTATATATTCCTCTGAGATACAGAGCACCAAGCCCTTTTTAGCTTCACATTTTAATAATCTTTTCTTAGAAGGGTGATATATATAGACATGAGGGCAGACACAAAGGCTGTATAGCTCAAAGAATTTGAAGCACAGAACACCAGCTGGATCAAGGACTAGAGTGTTTTCAGTGCCCTAGACCATCCCGGACTCCTCCCGACTCTCCTGTTCCTCCTCTGCGAAGGTGCCCGCTATCCTGGTTTCTAACCCCAGAGATGGATTTTGCTGGTTTTTGAATTTCATGTATGTTATTCACACATGTGTCCTTTCTCAAATCTGTCATCTTCAATGGAATGCATCTTGAGATATCATGTTGTTGCTTGGAGCGGGTTTTTCATTTCACTTTTATTGTTACTCTATTTTATGACTACACAAAAATGTATTTATCCACTCTACCTAGACAGGGATGGGTAACTGTTCTGTTCTTAGCTCTTGCTTTATAACCTTCTCATTCATGTGCATCTTTTGGATATAGAGATTTCTGTATGGATTCAAGCAGGAATACAACTGCTGGGGCATAGGCCACACATTAGTACACATTAGTTTGGTAGACATCGTTGACAGCTTCCTAAAATGGGTTTAGCAATTTAAAGTTTCAGTTACCCTCACCCCAGTTGATACATACGTCCTTTCTTTTTAGTGCAGTCATTCTTCTGGTTCCCTAGTGGTATTCGGTTATTAATTTAATGTTCCTGATGGCTGAACTCAAGGAGATGGTCTTCTCCTGTGCATTTAAAAGCAGGGAGCAAAGAGTTGGATTCAAGCGGAATAGCGTGCCGTGGAGGTCTGAAACAGGTGCTTCAGGGAAGGCTGTATGTTTGGGTTGGACACAGAGGAGTCAACGTAACCATTTTTC
>PVKM010005581.1:0-47346 GCA_004027735.1 Carollia perspicillata
CTCTCTAAAAATAAAAAAGTAAAATCTTTTTAAAAAATAAATATACAGAAAATATGCACTGGTAAGAACATGGAGAAAATGAAACCCTTATGAACTGTTGGTAGGAATGTAAAATGAAAGTACATACTATAAATTTAATCTTAGTGAAAACTAACCAAGATTCTAAACCCAACAAAGATAACAGGTATTTGAAAAAGTATATTCTGAAAGGCAGATAAACTAGTGTCCTCTTTCTTTAGTATGATATTAATTCTAGCATGAGGGTAAGTAGAAACAATTCTAACCAAAGCAACCTATCAATGAGTAATAGATCTTTCCAAATTAAAATAAATAGCCCTGGCTGGTGTGGCTCAGTGGATTCAATGCCAGCCTGTGAATCAAAGGGTCACCAGTTTAATTTCCAGTCAGGGCACGTGCCTGGGTTGCAGGCCAGGTCCCCGCTAGGGGTGTGCAAGAGGCAACCACACACTGATGTTTCCCTCCCTCTCTTTCTCACTCCCTTCCCCCCTTTCTAAAAATAAATAAATAAACTCTTTAAAAATGATAATAAACCATTAAGATTATACACATATGCAATTTCAATGCCCACTTATTCTTCCTTGTTCCCATATTTCTGTTAAATTTCTCTCCGTCAGTTCCTCTGATATCTCAGCACAGGGACAAACTTTGACTACTGTACAGGTAAAGGCACTTCATTAAGCTCTCTTACTGGACTCAGATTGCTGCTGTGGGAACTGCCTCCTCTTAAATTTCTGGGCCATTATCAGATAGAAGCAGCTCTTAATCTCTCTGGCTTCCTTTTCAAGTGCATGTGCCAAGAAAAGGTAGAGTAGAAAAACACAGGTCCACAGTTATCTAAAGTACTTGTACTTTCATCCATTATGGACTCTGAACTGCATGTTATTCCTGTTCAGGCTAGAATGCACCATCCACCTTCTTTCTTTTATTTACAATACCTGCTTGATACAGGTTTTAAATTAGATACATGGAGAGAAAATAATATTAAGTGTGCCTACTACCCCCAATGAACTGTGTGATGTTAATAGGAAGAAAAAGGTCTTGATGGAAAAAAAATGTTTAAAAAAAACACAGCACTATAGGGAGAGGAGAGTCTCAAAACAAGTTTGAGGCTGTATTCATCAAGGAAAGTAGTTCTGTTCTGTAAAGGAGTCAAGCCTCAGGCAAACTTAAAAACAGGCAAGGATAGAGTTTGAAGAATAGGAGGAAGAAAGCTGTTCGGAGAATTCAGGGCAGCCTGATCAAAGTCAGGAAAGAAACAATTATCAGTGCAGAATGATAACCAGTGCTTTTTAAAGTTCTGGTGGAAAAAAAGACCATGGAATAATTCTGCTTGGTAACCTATAAAACTATCCATTTGTCATAACCCGGTTTAATGAAGATGGCATACGGCCACAGACTAACTACAAGACCAAGAAGCAGTTTGCCTCCAGAAACCAAATCAAGTCAGTCAGCTCATCTCTCATAGAGTCTAACTTTTGAAAAGGTAGAAATCTGTCATTTCTACAGCTACACCAGATGATATTCTGAAATGTTTGTTTCTTCTCACCTGAGAAGTTACTATGTACAGAGTCTGCAACTAAGCTTATGCTATTTTTTTCAGATACAGCAGAGCGTAAACACAGAAGACAAAGACATGGTAGCTGAAACAGATTCTAAACAAGAGCTTACCCAGCCTTTGCTTTTATAAATCAAATGTAAATTTCATGTATATAATCAATTGTCATCAGTATAATTCCTCACAGTCAGCAAGTACTTTATTTAGACAGGGTTTTACACAGGGTAGATGCTCAGTAACTATTTGAAAAAATGAATGACCCGATTTGCACTCGAGGCACTACTGCCAGAAGTCAAACAAATTAACTCCATAAAATGACTGCAGTTAGAAAACTGCAGGAGGACAAAGAATGGGGTGTTTTCTTGCAATGGAGCTGCAAGAAGAGGCATTATACATCCACTCACTCATTCAACAGAAACCTGAAGACCTGTTAGGGGCCACGCACTCCTGCAGTATGCACATGTGTGAGAACAGATCAGCTGTTAGAAACTGATCTCAACTGAAGTTGGTATGCAAATATGTTTTGTGTGGTCCACAGAGTGTTGACCCACACAGCGTTTTTTAATCAACTTTGAGGTATAATAATTTACTTACAGTAAAATACACCTATTTTAAGCATACACTTTCAATGAGTTCAGTGAGTTTTGACAAATGTACATTCTTGTGTAGACACCATGCCCAATCAAGAAAAAAAAATTCCCATTAACCTTCATATCCTTACATAGTCGATTCCCCCCACAACCCCCACTCCAGCCCCAGGCAACCACTGATGTAGTTTCTATCACTACAAATTAGTTTTGCCTATTATACAGCTTCAATTAAATGAAATCATAGAGGAAGTTCTCCTTTGTGTCTCATTCTTTCACTCAACATAATGTTTCTGAGATTCATGTGTCTTGTTGCATGTGTTGATAATTCACTGTTTTGTTTATCCACGACTTTTTATCTATTCACCTGTTGGTTTCCAATTTTTTGGCTATTATGAATAAAGGTGCTATAAACATTCATGTGGTCTTTTTGTGAATATATGTTTTAATTTCTCTTAGGTAATAAATACTAAGGAGCAGGACTACTGGGTTGCATAACTATGTGTTTAACTTTATAAGAAACTGACCAATTGTTTTTCAAAGTGATTGTACCACTGAATTCCAGTTATTTTATACCCTCACCAATATTTAGAATTGAGCATTTTTAAAATTTTAGCTAGTCTAGTGGGAATGAAGTAGTATTTCATTGTGGTTTTAATTTGTATTTCCCTGGTGACATCTTTTCATTTGCTTTTAGACATTCAAATATATTTTCTCCTGTGAAGTGGCTATTCGAAACAAATCTTTTGCTAATTTTTAGCTGGGCCATTTATCATATTATTGAGTTTTAACATATTTTTTACATATTCTGGATATGAGTCCTTTACTATACAAGGTCTGACACAAATAACACCCCTTTTTATTACAAAACCATAAGCATGTAATTCTGTAACATAATATCACACTCAAGCACTCCATATGACATTTTATGTGAAATGTTTGAATTGCTGTTTATCTCGTGTGAGACATTTACGTACCCTGCCAACCACACTCAAGCACATGTTACTTCTGTTGTATCCTGTGTATGAATATTTTTGCCTCATTGGTGGCTTACCTTTTTAATTTCTTAGTGCCTCTTGAAGAATGAAAAACTTTACTTTTGATAAGGACCAATTATCAACTTTTTCTTCTACAGTTAGTGCTTTTTATGTACTAAAAAATCTTTGCCTACCCCAAGGATGCAAAGATTTTCTTACAATTTCTTCTGCAACTTCTTCGAGGGGAAGGGAGAGGAAAAGAAACATCGACTGGTTGCCTTGCCCATGTACCACACACCAGGACTGGGAATCAAACTAGCAACCTTTCAGTTTGTAGACACCACCCAACCAACGGAGCCTCACTGGCCAGGGCCAATTTCTTCTGCAACTTTTACGGTTTCACAGTTTGTATATTTAGGTCTTTGAGCCACTTCAAATTAATTTTTGCGAACAATGTGAGATAAGGATTAAGATTCACTTCTATACATACAAATACCCAACTGTCCCAGCAACATTTGTTGAAAAGACTATCCTTTCTCCTTCTGAATTACATTTGAGCCTTCACTGAAAAATCAATTGGCCATACACGTGTCTACTTCAGTACTCTCCATTGCATTCCAATGATCCATATCTATTTTTACACCAATACCACACTGTCTGGAGTACTCCAGCTTTATAATATCTTGAATCAGTTTAATTTAATTCCCCCAAATTTGTTTTGTTTTTAAATTGTTTTGGCTATTTTAGGTCCTTTCCATTTCCTTGTAAGTTTAAGGTTGTCAATTTGTACAAAAAAAGTCTAATGTGCTGAGATTTTGACTGTGAACACACTAAATATTTTGGGAAAATTGGACAGCTTTATTGGGTCTTTTAAACTATAACCATGGTATATCTCTACTTATTTTTGTCTTTTTTAACTTCTCTCAGCAATGTCTTTTGATTTTCATGTAAAGGTCTTATGTATCTTTCATTAAATTTACTCCTAAGTACAGAATGACAGGAGAGATTGTGGGAATTGACAAAGTATTACGTAAAAAAAAACTCAGGAAATAATGTCATACCAAAAATATAAAATGGTCCTGACTGATGTGGTTCAGTTTGTTGGGTATCATCCCACAAAGTGAAAGGTCTCCGGTTCAATTCCCAGTCAGGGTACACGCCTGATTTGCAGGTTCCGTCCCTAGTTGGTGCACATACAAGAGGCAACCGGTCGATATTTCTCACTCACATGGATAGTTCTCTCCCTCTCTTCCTTCCTCCATTCCCTTCTCTCTAAATAAAATCTTTTTTAAAAAGGAATATAGCCCCAGCTGGTGTGGCTCAGTGGACGGAGTACCAGCCTGAGATCCAAAGAGTCACCAGTTCGATTCCCGATTCCCAGTCAGGGCACATGCCTGGGTTGTGGGCCAGGTCCCTAGTAAGGGGTATGCAAAAGACAACCACACATGGATGTTTCCATTCCTTTCTCCCTCTCTCCTTTCCCCTCTCTCTAACAATAAATGAATAAAGTATTTAAATAAATATATATATATATATATATATAAAGTGATTCCAGAAAGAAAGTGATGAATTATGTTAAATACAACTTGAAAGATAAAGAATGAAAACATCCATTCCTTCAGTCATTAATCCATTCAAAATATTTAAGAAACTACTACACACCAAGTACTGTTGGTGCTGAGGATACAATAAAGTCTCCTCCCCTTACAGAGATTATCATCTAGTAGGAGGAGACAGATAACAAAGACACATCTGGTGGTGATGAGTCCAGTGGAGAAAGTGAAGCAGGATCAAGGAAACGGGGAATGCCTGGGACTGAGGAATAAGGTGGCTTTTTATATATGATGGCCTCCCTAACAAGGAGACATGTGAGCAAAGATCTGAAAAAAGTGAGGAAGTAAACCATGTGGAGATCCAGGGCAAGAATATTTCAGGCAGAGGAAACAGAAGTGAGATTGCAGCAGAGTGAGAGCAAGCGGGAAAGTGGTAGACCATGAAATTGACTATGGAAAGCAGATCTGTGCCAAGAAGATCATAAAAAATCAAGGCCAGAAGCAGAGAGTCCAGTACAAAGGAAGCTACTGCAATAATGCAAGCATGAGATAATAATGATGGTTGGCTATATGTCAACTTAGTTATTCAACACTAAGTGCTGCTATGAAGTTACTTTGTTGTTGTGATTAACATTCGTCATCAGTGGACTTTAAGTAAAGGAGATTATCTTAGATGATCTAGGTGGGCCTTAAGAGCAGAACAGAAGTTTTCTGGAAGAAATTCCACCTATGTATAGCAACTTCGCCTCCTGCTGAGAGTTACAAATTGTCCTTCATGACAGCCTAGCCTATGGATGTTGTGCTTGCCTGACCAGCCCCCACAATAAATAAATACTTATAATAAATCCCTTAATATATATTTCCTACTGCTTCTGTTTCTCTAGTTGAACCCTGATACAGATTTTGGAATCTGAAAGTGGGGCACTGCTGTAACAAATACTTAAAAACATGGAAGTGGTTCTGAAATTGGATAATGGGTAAAGGCTGGAAGAATTTTGAGAATGGAAAAAGCCTAGATTGCCTTAAACAGATTGTTGGTAGAAATACAGACATTAAAGGCACTCTTAGTGAGAGCTCAGGAGAAAGTGAGAAGCACAGTAGAGAAAAGCCTGCACTGTTTTACAGAATGTATATGTTATCATAAACAGAATGTTGGTAAAACTATGAACATTAGAAGTATTTCTGGTAAGAATGTAGAGGAAATGAGGAACATTATTAGAAACAAAAAGATAGACAATGTTTTTTATAGTGGCAAAAAAAAAAGTTAGCTGAGTTATATCCTACAGTTGTGTGAAAAGCAGAATTTATCAGTGATGAACTGGTTATTTAGTTAAGGGCAATTTCCAATAAACATATTGAGAGTGCAGCCTGATGCCCTAGTTTAGTTGGCTGGAGCACTATCCTGATACACCAAGGTTGCAGGTTGGATTCCCAGTCAGGGCACGTACAAAAATCAACCACTGAATGCATAAATAAGTAGAACAACAAAATGATATCTCTCTCTCTCAATCTTTCCTTCCCCTCTCTCACTAAAATCGATAAAAAAAAATTTTTTTAAAGAAAGTAGAGCCTTGTTTCTTCTTGCTGCTTACAGTAGAGTGAAAGAGGAAAGATAAACTGATGTGAGAAATGTTAAAAAAAGAAACCCAGGACATTCGCTGGGTGGCTCAGTTACTTGAGTATTGTCCCATACATCAAAAGGCTGCAGGGCACATACCTACATCACAGGGTCGATCCCTAGTTGGGGCACATATGAGAGGCAACCAATCAATGTCTCTCTCTCACATTGATGTTTTCTCTTTTTCTCCCTCCCTCCCTCACTTCTTTTCACTCTAAAAATCAATAAACAGCCCTGGCTGTTGTAGCTCAGTGGATTGAGTGCCACCCTGTGAACCAAAGGGTCACCAGTTAGATTCCCAGTCTGGGCATATGCCTGGGTTGCAGGCCGAGTTCCCATCAAGGGGCGTGCAAGAAGCAACAACACACTGATGTCTCACTCCCTCTCTTTCTCCCTCCCGCCACCTCTCTAAAAATAAATAAACAGAATTAAAACAAAAACAAGCCCTGGCTGGTGTGGCTCAGTGGATTGAATGATGACCTGCAAACCAAAAGGCTGCTGGTTTGATTCCCAGTCAGGGCACATGCCTGGGTTGCAGGCCAGGTCCCAGGTCAGGGCATGTGATCTCTTACACATTGATGTTTCTCTCCCTCTTAGAAAAACAAAAACAAACAGACAAAAAAACCCCAAGATATACATATCCTCCACATCCTAATTCCTGGAACCCATGAATGTTACCTTACATGCCCCCCCCAAAAAAGGTTGGGTCTTTGCAGATGTGATTGAATTAAAATTTTTGACATGAGATTATCCTGTATCATACTGATAAACCCTAAATGCCTAAATGCGATCACATGTCTTTACAAAATGGAGGCAGAGAGAGATCTAACACATACAGAGGAGGAGATAGAGAGATTTGAAGATGCTGGCTTTGAAGACTGAAGTGATACTGCCACAAGCCAAGGAATGTGGCAGCCAACAGAAGCTGGAAGATGCAAGGAACAGACTCTCCCCTACTGCCTCTCCAAGGATGGCTGACACCTCAATTTTGGCACAGTGGATTTCAGACATTTGGCCTTCAGAACTGCAAGAGAATAAATATGATTGTTTTAAGCCACCAAGTTTGTGGTAATTTATTACAGTAGCCACAGAAATTAAACTAATGCAGACTAAAACAAGGGTGAGTATGGCAGAAATTGTAAGAATTGATCAGATTATGGGTATATTTAGAAGGCAAATGTAACAGGATTTACCGATGGATCTGATACAAAATAGGAAAGAAAGGGAAGATGATCCTAAGTTCTTGCTGAATAACTAGAAGAGTTACCCTTTCACTAAGCTAGGGACAACCCACTGGCTTAGCAACATGCAGTCAGTGGTGGCCTCACTGAAAACTGTTTTGATAGAACTTGGGCTGAGCACCAGAAATGATATGGTTAGAAAGTCCTGAATACTATGATTTTATAATGTTAAAATTTACTTTGAATACTGCTCTGCTCTATTTCTGGTTGTTATTTATCTATTCACTGCCCTTCCCTTTACCTAGCTTCAATCTTTAATAGACCAAAATTCAAGAAGTAAGTTGATTTTGCCACTCGATTCTTAATTGCTAGTTAATTCTTAAGTGGGCAAGAAAGGAGAGGGTAAAAAAGAAAGTGGGTTACATTCATTCATTCACCAAGTATTTATTGAGCATCTATTATATGCCATGCCAAGCTCTATGCTAGATGCTGGGAATATAGCAGTGAAGAGACAGACCTGGTCCCCGGCTTCATGAAGTTTGTAAGAAGAAAAACATAAAATAATTACACAATTATTTAGCTGTAATTTAACTAGAGCTACAAAAGAAAAATTCTGGGTGCTTAGAAAATAAACATGCATAGAATGCCTATTATGTGCTAAATACTTCACATGTACTTTTATTTACCTCACCACTATCCAATGAGGAAATAGAGATTCAGAAAGATTAATTCCTTTGCCCAAGATAACAGAGCCAGGGAGCAGTACAGCCAGGACTGAAAACAGGTGCATTCAACTGCAAACACATCACTACTATCTCCAAACAGTACGGAAATCTACTACGCTTTTTTAAAACAAAACGAAACAAAGAAGTGGCCAGAAGAGGTAAAGTGGGTCATACAGGTAAAGCTTTGAGGATCCATGTTCTAGAAAGAGTTTTCTAAACTCACTTGATGAAGGTGAATTTTGGAGGGTATTCAAAAATCCTTTAACACTCTCCAAATAGAACAAAAGGTTACACTATAATTAACTCAAGTTTTATTTAGGCAACCAACAGGTTATTAAACATGTCAAAAATAAAATGTCAGGAATAACTTGTCCAAATTATACAGATCATGCCCAGTTTTCATATAAATCATTTCTGCCAGGTTCATCTTCAGAATCAGCTTTCAGGTAGAAGTCAAAACAATTTTTTTAAAAATAAGTTCAATCATGCTACAGAGTAACTGATTTTGGGAAATGATTAAACACTCATTTGACTCAAAGTATACACAGATTCATGGCAGATATCACACACATGAATCAAACCATCTATGAACTTCTACTGGGTAAAAGGATCTTTATATCTATTTAATTTCAAATCATCATTAGCCTATAATCTCATTATATTCTTGGTTCCCTATTCCCACTCCAGATTTCACCCAACCCCTTGCAAAAAAGAAAAAAAAAGTAAAAGCTGAACACAAGAAAATATTAACAAATTAATAAGATAATGTGAAATTATTCACTGAATCTATAAAATGCAATTTAAAATACCACCACATTTTGCCTTCAATGCCACAACTTTAAGACATTAACCTAAAACATTAGAATTAAAGAGTGAAAAGGCTCCAAAAGGAAACTTTTAGTTCAAGTGATTTTTAATTAAAATTTATCAAGAATAAGAAAGATGTGTGGTGGGTGAAAATGGAGACACATGTATTTGAACAATAAAAAAGAAAAGAACAAGAAAGAAAACGGCCCTTACTTTTCATTCCTAAATTGTTTCCCCATCTTTATCTTAGAGCACGGGTGTCAAACTCATTTTCACTGGGGGCCACATCAGTTTTGTGGTTGCCTTCAAAGGGCCAAATGTAACTTTAGGACTGTATAAATGTAACTACTACTCCTTAACAGTTAGAAACAAGGTGTGCAGGGTAGAAACAAGGTGCCAGATGAAACAAAGTGGAGGGCTGGATTAGGCCCTCAGGCCTTGGGTTTGCCACCTGTGTCTTAGAGGAAAGGCAACCCTAACCAAGTAGTTCAGTTGGTTAGGACATTGCCCTGATACTTCAAGGTTGTGGGTTCGGTATCCAGTCAGGGCAAATCAAGAATGAACCAACCAATGCAAAAATAAGTGGAACAAAAAAAATTGAGGTTTCTCTCTCTCCCCACCCTTCCTCCTTCCTCTCTCTAAAATCAATAATCTTTTAAATTTTTAATTTAGAAGAAAAACAATCAATGAATGCATAAATAAGTGGAACAACAAATCAATGTTTCTCTCTCCCTCTTCCTAACATCAATAATTTTTTTTAATTTTTAAAGGAAAGACAACAGATATAAGGCAAATTTAAGATACTTTAAATATACCCATCATATAACAAAATATAAAATTAACAATAAAGCCAGTTTCACAACCATAACATCACTCTCATACCAAAATGCAACAATGGTGTGTCCTAAAGTACAGGGAAAGGACAACTTTCCAAGTTCCTGTAAATTCTGTGGTAGTAAAAATATGCACGAATTTGGCCCTGGCTGGTGTGGCTCAGTGGACTGAATGCCGGCCTGTGAACCAAGAAGTCATTGGTTCAATTCCCAGTCAGGGCATAAGCCTGGGTTGCAGGCCAGGTCCCCAGTTGGGGGTGCGCAAGAGGCAACCACACATCCATATTTCTCTTCCTCTCTTTCTCCCTCCCTTTTCTTTTCTCTAAAAATAAATAAATAAAATACTTTTAAAAATATACATATATGTACAAATTCACAATTAAGAGACTTTGGCATCACTTACACCAGGGGTGTCCAACCTTTTGATGTCTCTGGGTCACAATGGAATAAGAAGAGTTGCCTTGGGCCACACATTAAATATACTGCAAAACATATTCACAAAAAAATCTCACAATGTTTAAATAAATTTATGATTCTGTGTTGGGCCACATTCATAGCCATCCTGGGCTGCATGCAGCCTGTGGGCCGCGGGTTGGACACCCCTGATTACACCATTTACAGATCCTAAAACACTGACAAAGATTTTTTTTTTAATTTGGACATTATAGCATGCCCTTATTTAGTTATTTATTGAACAATTTAAAATGTGAAGTCACTGTTATAGCTTTCCGTTTCAGGAATGGCAACAAGATCCATATAAGGAATACTAAAAAAATATTTTGATAACTACCATAAAAAATTCTCACTATACTGACTGACATCTTCCACCAACTATGCAAAAGAAAGTAAATAGGAATAGACATTTAGTAGAGGCAAAGTTAGGCACTTCAATACACATTAATGTAGGGAGTCATTATCTTTTAATTCAAAGACAGACCTGAGTTCAAATCCTGAGTGTGATCTTCCTAAATTAATTAATCTCTCCAAGCTTCTCTTTGCTCATCTGCAAAATGGTACCATGTATTTCATAGAGCTGGGGAAGGTTAATGAGGCAGCACCATGACGATGTCACTGTTACTTCCTTTTACATTTCTCCTTAATCCTTGCAACAACCTCATGCTGTAAGAATTACTAACTCCATTTTACAGATGAGGAAACTTAGTCACCAGATGGTTAAGTAGTGAGTCTATAGTTACACAGCTGACAACTGTCAGAACCTAGCTCCATACATAACCTTAAGCTTGACATGTTACCCCACTCATTATTTTAACTCTCTCATGCTAGGGAGTTTAGAAGTTTTTTTCAAATTACACCCATTATACTTTAAATTTTGATACCAGAACAAAGGTTTTTTCAAAAAACAAAGTCACATATAGTCAATAACATTATGACAAGTTGGCATGGTGACAGATGATTACTAGAATTACTGGAGAGATCACACGGTAATGTATAAAACTGTCAAATCACTACATTGTTACACCTGAAGCTAATATAAGTAATACTGCATAATTACACAGAAAATTTCATAAAGAACCAAATTCATCCATAATTCCACAATTTTAAGAGGTCAAAAACCTCTAAGCAGCCCACCTATCTTCAAACTCAGTAACAAATAAAGGATACACTCCGGATTTCAAAATGAGCTATCCAAATTACCTATTATCAGAACTCATATATACAAGAAATGATTTCTAAATGCAGATGAACAAGAGTAAGTGGGGCCCTAGCCAGTGTGGCTCAGCTGATTACAGTGGCGTCCAGTAACCAAAAGGCTGCAGGTTTGATTACCAGTCAGGGCACATACCTAGACTGTGGGTTCAGTCCCCAGTCCAGGTGTGTATGTATGATCCCTGGTCCAGGTACATATGGGAGACAAACCAATCAATATTTCCTTCTACATTGATCTTTCTTTCTTCCTTACTCTTTACCTTCCTCTCTCTCTAAAAGCAATGAAAAAATGTCCTCAGGTGAGGGGGAATAAAGTGAGTGGGAAAGCAAATGAACCAGACATACCACAAAAGTGAAAATATGGTTTCCAAAGAAAAGGACATTTTTCACAACACTCAGTCTTTGAAGGATTCTACACATGTTGTATTATCACTATGTGTGCCAGCTTTAAACACAGGGTGAAGATCTGACCCAGGCTCAGCTATCAGTCTATTGTGGATCCTCAAACCATTTAATTTCTCAGTGCCTTCGTCCAACTGAACAATAAGAATTGGACTTGAGTCACTGAACCACAGAACGGAAGAAAATGTAATTAGCTCCACCCAAGGCACCTTGGAAGATCACCCAGTAACTGCTTTAACACCTGCAGCAACATGAAGTTCAATGATCTTTTCCTCTTCATAGAAATGATACAGTATTTTTAAGAATCTCTGTAGAGTCTTTTGTGACTCGGTCATAAAAGTCCTCACTCTAATAGGTATTTTTACTATGGGTCCTAGTTCTATCTCCAAGCTCTTTTGAAGCGTATACATCTTTTCTTTTCTTTTTTTTTAAAGATTTTATTTATTTATCTTTAGAGGGGAAGGGAAGGAAAGAGGGAGAGAAATAACATGTATGGTTGCCTCTCATGCATCCCCCTGCTGGGAACTGGCCCGCAACCCAGGCACATGCCCTGACTGGAAATCAAACCTCAATCCTTTGCTTCACAGGCCTGTGCTCAATCCACTGAGCTACACCAGCCAGGGCTGAAGCATATACATCTTAAGTACTGCTTCTGGCTAAACCCATTCTGCAGATAGAGGGCCCAGTAATGTAAAGAGGGACAAGAAGGTATGATATGTTCTTAAAAGGCAACTATGCACCTACTGAGGTCTTGTTCTAATTATGGAGTTCAGATAAATTAAATTATTGGTTCACTTTACTTTGCAAAATAAAAATTATTAAACATGGGTCCTTGAACTGGAAAAACTGATACTGAAGCAGCAGCGACTGACATTTAAATGCCTCTTTCTAAATACTCACATCATTCTACATTCATTCATCTCCCACTCCAACTTCATTCACTCATGTTCTATGCTACCACCAAAAATTAGTAACAATGATGATGATGATGATGATGCATGTAAGTTGATCCAAAGACTTGGCACAATTTTAACTTATTTGATCCTCATAGCAGCAATATAAATCAGGCAGCATTACTACCCCTATTTTACAATTAGTATGTCACTAAGGAGACAGAAGTAGCAAGAGTATCGCAGTCACAAACCCAAGGTCATACAACTAGCAAGTGGTAGAGCCAGAATTCGAACCCAGGAAGTCCAGTTCTTATGCTTGTAACTTCTTCCACTTTGCAACTGCTTGTCTGTCATTGTGATAAGTTACTGTTGTCCTCAATATCAGAAAAATTACTCCACCCTCACCTTCCACAGAGATCAAATATTTGTGCTTAGTGTAAATGCTGACCTAGAACACTTAAAATATTTCAAATGGCCCTGATTCATTGTTCACTTACAAATATTAGCCGACCATGTAGATGGCACAGTTAAGCACTCAATAAATATTTGTAAATATCTGTCAAAAGATGAAACCTTTCTCAATTCCCTCATCTCCCCAAAAGTAATCTTTCCTTCCGCTGATTTCTTCCCAACCCTACCCCAGCACTCTATACCTTCTTTCAACACTTATTTTTCTATGCTACTCACGGTGGTATCCAGCCTCCAGGATGAGCCCTAATGATCTCAGGTCCTGGTATTCACATCCCTGTGCAATCCCTTCCCACAATGTGTGACCAACAGAATACTGGAGAAAAGATGGTATGTGACTTCTGCAGCTAAGTCATAAAAGACAAAGCAACTTGGTCTCTTGGATTTGCTCTGGGGAAGCCAACTGCCCTGCCATGAAGGCATTCAAGTACCTCTAGAGAACTGAGACCACCCACCAATAGTGCACCAACCTGCCAGTCATATGAGCAGACACCTTGGAAGATGCCAGTCTCAGTCAAGCCTTCAAAGGACTATATGCCTAGGTGACATATTACTGCAATCTTAAGGGACCCTACATCTGAACCTCTCAGTCAAGCTACCCCCATATTCCTGAATCACAAAAACTGTGAGAGATAATGTTTATTGCTGTCTTAAACACTAACTTTTAGGGTGAGTTACACGATAAATAGCTAACACACTACTCTGTAAAACTGTAGGCTCCTTAAGCAGAGAGACTGTTTCCTTGATTGCCAAAACTCCAGCAAGGCCTTAGAAATAATCAGTGCCTATATTTGTTGAATTGTGTCAGTGGGCCATTCCCTTTGTTCAATGTTCCTTTTCTTCCCAAATGAATCCATTTATAAGCTACTCCCCATACTGTAACTATAATTTGTAATCTATCAATGTCTTCTCTTTTCCCCTTCAGAGACCTTCTGAAATATAACCTATACAAAGCTTTTCTCAGCAGATGAAAATGTTCCATATTTTGCAAAGGAAGAAGTGAAGGCTGTTCAAAGTGAAATGAAAAATATACAGGGAATCAACAATGAAGGGATGGGAACTGGGACTCAAATCAACAATTTGGAACAAAAGGAAGAAATAGACATTCAACCCGAAGAGAATGGAGAAACAAGAATTTTTAAAAATGAGCAGAGGCTTAGGGACCTCTGGGACAACTTGAAATCTTCCAACATCTGAATCATAGGGGTGCCAGAAGGAAAAGAGGAAAAGCAAGAAATTGAAAACTTATTTGAAGAAATAATGAAGGAAAACTTCCCCAATGTGATGAAGGAACTAGACATGCAGGTCCAGGAGGCTGAGAGAATACCAAGAAGTAGGATTCAAGGAGAAACACACCAAGACACATCACAATTAAATTACCCAAGATTAAAGATAAGGAGAGAATCTTAACCCTCAGGTGGTTGAGTGGATGACAACAGTCATCCATGTAAAATAATCATCAGTTTCAGTCCAAAGTCCAACTTTCTCACAGAAGTTAGATGATTATTAATAAAAAATGTTTTAAAAATTTGTTCATTTAAATTCCTACTTTTAAAGTGGATGACCAACGTCATCCACATGACCTCTCACACTCCATTCAGAAGTGCTACCACTGCAGGGTTAAAAGCAGCAAGAGAAAAAGAGACAGTTATCTACAAAGGAGTTCCCATAAGTGAATAAGCTGATTTCTCAAAAGAAACCTTATAGGCAAGAAGAGGCTGAAAAGAAGTATTCCAAGTCATGAAAAGCAAGGACCTACAACCTAGATTACTCTATCTAGCAAAGTTAAAGTGCTTCCCAGATAAGGTCAAGTTAAAGGAGTTCATCATCACCAATGCTTGTTATATATGAAATGTTAAAGAGACTTATCTAAGAAAAAGAAGATCAAAACTATGAACAGTAAAATGACGACAAATTCACAACGATCAACAACTGAACCTAAAAAAATAACAAAAACAAAAACAAAGTGAGCAAACTAGAACAGGAACAGAATCACAGAAATGGAGATCACATGGAGGGTCACAGGATAGGGGGGTGAAAACAGGGAAAAAAGGTGCAGGGAATAAGAAGCATAAATGGTAGCTACAAAAATAAACAGGGAGGGGGAGGTTAAGAATAGTATAGGAAATGGAGAAGGCAAAGAACTTATATGTAAGACTCATGGACATGAACTAAGGAGGAACGGGAATGCTAGAGGGTGGTGCAGGCAAAGAGGGATAAAAGGGAGAAAAAAACAGGACAAATGTAATAGCATAATCAATAAAATAGGCTTAAAAAAGAAAAAAGAAAAATGTTCTATATTTTGCCAGCTGCTTTTAATATTTTATTAAAATATCAAAATATTTTTATTAAAATAAAAAATCATATTTTAACATGATTATTACAATCACACTACTCAGTGTAAACATATATTTATTCATGCTAATCCTTTTTTTATTTTATTCTCATTTGAAAAGGGGGGGAGGAGAGAAGGACAGGAGAGAGAGTGGGAGGGCGACGGGGGTGGACACTGATCAGCTCCCTCCTGCATGCCCCAACAGGGATAGAGCCTGCAACCAGGGTTTGTGCCCTGACTGAAAATTGAATGGACAACCTTTCAGTTACAAGACAATGCTCCAACCAACTGAGCCACGCTGGCCAGGGCATGCTCATCTTTTATTCAACAAATATTTACTAAGCATCTATTATGTCCCAAGAATTGCTCTTGAAGCTGGGAATAAATTAAAACAAATATCTCTAACTTTGTGGAGCTTATAGTCTAGTATATGCTCTTGCTAAAGTGGGTCTCACTAAACATAATAATACAATAATCTTTGTTAGTATGACTTTAAATTTCTAATTTCCCATTTGTAAAAATTAATTATTCAAAACTATTTTACCTCTTTCACTGTCTATTTAATTGGCCATATGTCTGATACTCTTTACTTTGTATCCTTAAATATTTAAGCTGCAGTCTTAAGAAAAATCCATACCTGTTTAAAAACTATGGTACATTGACACAATGGAATTCTACGCAGCAGAGAGAAAGAAGGAGCTCCTACCCTTTGCAACAGCATGGATGGAACTGGGGAACATTATGCTGAGTGAAATAAGCCAGGTGGTGAGGGACAAATACCATATGATCTCACCTTTAACTGGAACATAATCAACAAAAGAAAAAAGCAAACAAAATATAACCAGAGACATTGGAATTAAGAACAATCTAACAATAACCAAAGGGGAGTGGGGAACAGTGAGGGGAAGAGTTTTCAGGAACTACTATAAAGGACACATAGACAAAACCAAGGGGGAGGGTGGAAGCAAGGGAGGGAGGTGGGTTTGGCTGGGGTGGGGGGAGTGGTAGGGAGAAAATGCAGACAACTGTAATTGAACGACAATAAAGTAATTTAAAAAAAAATTTAAGTGCTCCACATAGAATTGGTATATATCAATCAGTGTCTTCCATTTTTACTAAATGTTTCCATGGGCCACACTTTTTAGCAAATGCCACACTTATTATAAGCATAAAATAAATGCAATTTGTTAAAGATAGCTTTATTATATAAACTAGTTTTTAAAAGATTTTATTTACGTATTTTTAGAGAAAGGGGAAGGGAGGGAGAGAGGGAGAGAAATATCAATGTGTGGTTGTCTCTCACGTGTCCCCTACTGGGGACCTGGCCTGCGACCCAGGCATGTGCCCTGACGGGGTATCAAACCAGAGACCCTTTGGTTCACAGGCCCGTGCTCAATCCACTGAGTAACGCCAGCCAGGGCTTACTATATAAACTTTAGTAACACTACAAACAAATACGAACATTTCACAAAAAGTAATTTGTAATAGGTGTGATAAAATGACATTATGTAGGTGGAACTCTGTCACATCATTTGTATTTACTTCTACAAAGCAGAATGTTAAAAGGGAAAGACCATACTCCACTTTTAAGACAGAGATTCAAGTCCTGGCTGTCACTAACCTTATACAAATCATTTAACTATTCTGAGCCTTAGTTCCCTATTCTAAAGTGGCAATAAAATCTACTTCATAGGGGTGTTGAGAGGATTAAGTAATACATTAAAAGCCTAACGTAATGCCTGCTACATAGTAGGCACCAAGAAATGCCGATACCTTCTCCTTCCCTAGGACTTATACCCACTACCATCAGAAAAGTGCCAGGAAATCTTTCCAAGTTCAGTTACTCCTGTTTGGAATGATATTCCTCTCCACCAATGAGTTAAGATTTAGTTCAAACATCATTTTCTCTTTGAAATCCAAAGGCAGTCTACGGCCATAACACCCTGGACGCACCCGATCTCGTCTGAAATCCAAAGGAAGAGCCCCTTTGACTCTTCCATACAGTTCTGGGTTTGTACTGAGTTTATCTAAATGGGATACAATTATCTGTCACTTTCTGCCTCTCCCATTAGATTGTGAGCTCCTTATGAGCAGGGAACAGATTGCACTTACGTTGATAAACTCAGCTTTTAGAAAAACACATGCCTGGCATGTTACGGGCAGGGAACAAAGTTTCTTGAATGAATAAATGAATGAGTGCATGAAGTCATTACTTAAGGAGTACCCATTATTACTACTAGGTGACCCAAACTTTATGTTTTTGCCCTTTGTGGGGTGAGGTGCTGTTTTATACTTCTTTTGAATTCCTTCCTCATACCACTCAGCAGCATGCTAAGGACGAGGAAAGTCTGCAATAAATACTTTTGGATTATGGGATTCATATTACTCTTCCATCTCACATTTTACTCTCAATTTTAAAAAGTATCCTGCTGGATGGGACTTTTTTGAATCAGGGTCTTCTTAACAGTTATTGACAAGAACTGAAGCAAATGCTAGAACTAGACTACAGTTAATTTTTCTTTATGTGTGTTTTTGAAAAAAACAGTAATGGTTTCTTTCTAAATGGTTTCATTAAAAAATTGGGTATCATAAAGGCTTTTGATTCATTATGGAAAATACAAAGGACATTAGGCAAAACTTAGTTTAATAATTTTTAGCCAACGGTTCCCCGCCCTGCGGTCATGGGGCTGTGGGCCAGTTGGCTGTACCACCTCATCCCTGGGAGGTGGCGGCTTTTCAACAGTAAAACTGAGTAAGTGAGATTTGGAGGGTTGGTTTTTAGGGGGTTTTTTTTGGTCTTTTAAAGGTCTTAAAACACACAAGTTTAATTTCTTATTGAAAGTGAAGGTTATGTTACTTTGGCTTCAGGTAGAAAAGATCTGGAAAAGATCTCAAAAACTAGCAACTTGGGAACATTTAAGACAGCTTATGCATCTAAGAGTTATGTAAAAACACATGAAGCTAGGTGTAATTTCATATTACGTTTAAGTGACATTTCACATTCCTGTACACACACGCTTCATGCCAAGCACAGGCAGGTAAACCGTTACCGTTCACCACCTGTCCTTCATGCTACATAACTAGTAAGAAAGGTGGTACACTATACCACCTTACTTATGCTACAGAATATTAAGAAAACAGAAATCTTGACAAAGCCAAGTTGTGCTGGGGCTTAAATACAAACTGGGCTACCAGTCGTTCTCAACTTACAACCACCCCACGTGATAGGTATTATCCGCATTTTTCTAATGAGGAAGCTGAGGTCCCAGATCACACAGTTGGCCAATGGCAACGCCTGACTAGGATGCTCCAGCCCCAGCCACTACAGTACCAATGCTTTCTTACGGTACCGGCGAGGGTGAGGGATGTAATCAAAGCGCCCTGACAGACACTTTCTCAGAGAGTAAAGTTCCTGGCCGTCAGTTTCGAATCTGCCAAAGCCATTTCACCTGGAGGCGTTCGGGTTACTACACAGCCATCAACAAGTCCAGGTGAGCCTCCCTTACCTGGGAATCTTGGCATTGCACATGGATCCTGAAGGTTTGCACAAAGTGTGGGGGAAAGCGCCCGACACCAAGTCCCTGCTGTCACAATCCCCGCCCGCGCAGGCGGGCCAGGCAGCGCACAGGTGCACGACCGCGCCCCGTGTCACCCGCCCCAGCTCCGCGACCCGGGCCTGGAGGGGCGAAGAAGGGTGGGGGTGACGGAACGGGGTGGAGGCACGAGGCGGCCCTTGTCCGACCCCCGAGGGCGCTCGCGGCGGGGTTAGGAGGAGAAAAGATGCTCAGGTGGGGAGGGGCCGCAGTGGGGGAGGGGTCCCTGGCCGAACTCTCACTCACCGCCTCGCTCTCTACACGGCCCGAGCTCCGCGGCGGTCCCCGCTCCGGCTTTCGCCGCGCGTGTCTCCTCCCAAGGCTCAACGTCCAGCGAGGATGCGCAGAGCTGCGGAGAAGTCGACCGAGCGGAGGGTGTGTAGCGAGCGGAGCCGAGGGGGTGGGAAAGGTGGAACAGTAGTTCTCGCCGCCGCCACGGACACCGCAGACACAGTCGCCGCCGGCTCCTTTCAGCCACGGAAGCTGCGGACCCTCCCACCACACCCGCCTCCCGCCTTCCACGCCGCTTGCCGGAGAAATGATAGCGGGACTGACCAATCAGAGGCCTTGTGAAGGCCGGGTCCTGCAGGCAAAGGGAAGAGCGGGGATGGGAGGGGTACGAGTGAGGAGAGGAAGGCGGCGGGACTTCCTGTGATTGACGGCCGAGGACAGCCAATGGACAGCGGGAAGATGACCTCATCCTCGAGGGAAGTCTGGAACTGGCGGAGCTGGGGCCAGGAGGTGGGAGGAGGTCCTCGACGAGCCGGGGGCGGGGCGCTGGGTCCTTAAAGAAGCCGCAGCCCCATTGGTCGTACTGTGAAAGGAAGGGCGGCGGACCCGGCTGGACTTCGCAAAGTTGCCAAGGGGTCAATGCCACAAGCTCTTCTACTGCATCAGTCCTCCCGACCCCATCACGATCCTTTTAGAGGCCTGAAGGTTCCCACTGGGGCTTGTAAATGGATTACGTGCGCACTTCCCAAAAGGATACCCAATAAATTTCACTTTGGCCTGGAGCCCTGAATTCCCGTTACAGCTCCCGCCCCACTGAGGCCCATTGCCTGAGTCAGCGTCCCCTACGGTAAAAGGGGGGCTACTGACACCTACACCTCCCTACCTGCCTGAAATGTTGAAATCGTCAATAGTGAAAGTGCTTTGGGCTTCGAGAGGGAAAGCAGCTGAATGAACCCCAAAGCTTGTATTAAGTGACTCCAGGAAGCGCATCTGTAAAAGGGAGGGCTGCACTAAATGACTCCGGAGGACTCTGGCAATTCTAAAATTCTAAAATGCTGATGTCCTCCTCTTTCAGTTACCCACTCATGTAACAAGGAGCGGTGCGCGCGCGCGTGCGCGTGCGCAAGTATACTGCATTAGGCACAGAGCCCACACATGGACCTGGTTCATAATTTAAACACGAAGAAAGAATGCAGGCTAACTGGGAGAGAGAAACAAGTAAAGCAAGGTCTGCCGCGGTGAGTGCCTTGGCGGAGGCAGGCCGTTTGCTGCTGCCCCTCCCCCAGCAATGGGAGGGAGCCCAGAAAAGGAGAAATAACTTCGACTTGGCCGGGTGGAAAAGAGGGGGAAGTGCTTTCCTAAAGCTTCATGGGGGTGGTGTCAACACGCAGGGTTGGAAGAAGGAATAACAGTAACTAGAGGAAGAAGGGGTTAGGGCATTCTTCCAGGTTTCGGGAGTAGCAGTGTGAAGGTACAAAGACTGAAAGGGGGAAATTCATTTTACCTTCGAGGGTAAGTTGTGGCTATGATCCCCTATTCTCCCCCAATGGTCTCCAGGGAACACCCATTGGTGCAATTCTCCAAAGAAGGGAGGTAGAGGGTGCCTCCCCACCCCCTCCAACAGCTGCAAAAGCCAAGGTGGCCCTGGGTATTCCCAGTTATTCATAGATTCGTCAGCTTCGAGTTTAGTACCACACGTTGATCACAGATTTTCTGAGTTGGGCAGAATCCTTGTGGCCCCTTAGTCACACACCTTCCCCCAGGCAAGAATCCTTCCACCAAGGTCCTGATAAAATTATTTATTCAATATTATCCAGTATTTCTTGAGTAAGCTACAAAGGGGATAAGGTGAGATGATAGTCACTGCCCCCGGGGGTGCTGTCACTGAACTGGGGGAAGTTCAGGCACAAGCTGAGGTGACTACACCACCAGGCAACACCCCAAGTGTCATGACTAACAAGAGGGTGCAGAGGTGCGACTCAGAGAAAGTGCTGCTGGCTGTAGTTCTTGGGGCGGGGCAGATTTCCCCAACACGAAACCCAGGTGTGGCTTTCCAGCGAGAGTCTGTCTACCTAGACAGTCTTTGTGGAAAAGCCAAGGTGAAAAGGAAGCACATGTGTATTTTATTAGTCATGGGAAGAGGGGTATGCCCATCACAGCTTCCCAGACGTGGCAACTCACCACCTCTGAAACAGGCCTTTTCTTTGTTTTGGACATCTTAAATTATATACATATTGTGTAAATATATATGTATGCGTTGTATACGAAGTCTGTCTGGAGAAAGTCCAGCCATTGTTAATATAATGAGAATGGTTTGCCAGACATTGATGTAACCTGGCAGCCACGGAGAGTGGGCTGGAATGCACATGCATGAATAATGACGACTTAACTGTACTAGTCAGTGGGAGTGGTAGACACTGTTGAGTGAGCATGTGTGCTGTGTGGCCATCACATTCAAAATGACTGAGCAGGTAGAGCAATGAATCTGAATCTGCATCAAAATTTGCATTAAGCTTGAATATTCCTCTGTGGACAATATTCAGATGATTCAGAAGGTTTTCAGGGCCCTGGCTGAAACAGCCCTGGTGTGGCTCAGCAGATTCAGCACTGGTTGCGGGCCAGGTCCCCAGCTGGGGGCATGCAGGAGAGAGGCAACCTATTGATGTTTCTCTCACACATTGATGTTTCTCACCCTTTCTCCCTCCCTTACCTTCTCTCTGAAAATAAATAAAATATTTTTTTAAATAAGGCTTTGAGGGACAATGCAAGATGGTTGAGAATCTGTTGGAAGTGATCCACATTCTGGAAGGCCTGCAACAAGCAGAATGCCTGAGAATGTTAAACACATGTTTAGGGGATGCAATCAACAAAGATCAGCGACCCAGGTGACTCAGCCTCCCTACAGCCCAGATTTGGTGCTCTGGGACTTATGGCTTTTCCTAAAACTAAAATCACCTTTGAAAGGGAAGAGATTTTGGACTGTTGATGAAATTCAGGAAAATAATTCAGGAAATTCAGGACAAGGCAGCTGATGGTGATTCCAGCAAAGGATTTTGTAGAGTGTTTTGAACAGTGGAAGAGACACTGGGAGAATTGTGTGAGGTCCCAAAATACCTATTTGGAAGGGGACTGAGGTGTCATTGTCCTGTGTACAATGTTTCTTGTATCTTCTTCAATGAATGTTTCAATTTTTCATATTGCATAGCTGGATGCTTTCTGGACAGACCTTGTATATGTAAGGTGTTTATGTATATATTTCTTATGGACAATCTGCCTTTCTCTAATCTCTGACCCTAGATCCTAATGTTTTCCCCTGAAGCTTCACAGAGCACATCTAATCCCACTTCATCATGACCATGTTCCAAATATCTGAAGATAATAATTAGGCCCTCTTTCACACACCCTCTACCCATCTCTCAGATCAATAGGGATAAAGTCCCTTTTTCTTGCCACCATTCCTCAGATGAGGGTTTCCATACCCCTCACCGTCCTAATGACTTCATGCAGTCACCTTTCAGTTTTTCAGGGTCGGACAGGGACTTGCGTTGTTTTCATCCTTCCATCAAATGTTCCCTTGCTTCTGGTAAGGGGAGCCTAATTTTCTCTGGGGAATCCTCCTCCCCACTCTCTGACTTCACTACTCACTTTTCCAGTGGGGAAGACATGGCCTGGTGTTGACCAACCTAATCACCGTTCCCACCCTCCCCATCACCAGTACCTCTAGTGAGTGATTTAGGGAAAGGTATGAGACCCAAGGCAGTCCAATCAGAATGAGTCCTGGAACCTTTGGTGGAAGTACTGGGACAGAGAAGTTCTCCTTTTGCCCTGGGGCTGCTGAACTTTCTGGCTATAAACCTGGATTGATGCAGGGATGACCAGGGGAAAGAAGTTGCTCAGGGATAAAGCCAATACTAAAACTATCAGAGCTGAGATACACATAAAGGCCTCAACAGGGAATGACTTTGAGGACCTGAATCCAGCAATTTTCTGCGTATTCGATCTTGTAGGGGTCTTAGGTCAGGGTTCTCAGAAACAGAGAGATGCAATTTACCCAGGGAGGAGAAACCCGTGAGGGGGGAAGTTGAGCAGGCAAGGGAAAGCGGGAGAGCCAAGCAAACCTCGCCTCATCTCACCCTGGCCTGATGCACAGTGGAAAGCCCTGGAGCATAAACCACACACACCATGGGATCATCTTCCCATGCATACCCTAGTGTCCGTCAGCCACTGTCCGTGAACCACGAGGGGGTTAATGTCACCAGAGCTGCTCCCTTCAGCTGAGGGCAGTTCTCTGGAATCTCAGGCACTTAGGTGCCAGCACTCACAGCAGCCAGGGAATGGGTGCACCAGCCTGTTAAAGAGATGGGAGAGGGGCACCATTCGAGCCTGCTGATCAGATGGTTCAATACCTTTCCTATTCCAGTTGAGTTTTTGGTCCTTGCAAACCAAAATGTGATTCCATAAAATACGCAGGTGCGATCTGACCACCACAGAGTACAACGAGACCTTGGCCTTCATTGGTCTGACTCCAGTTGAGTTTTTGGTCCTTGCAAACCAAAATGTGATTCCATAAAATACGCAGGTGCGATCTGACCACCACAGAGTACAACGAGACCTTGGCCTTCATTGGTCTGACTCCCTACAGCCATTGTACTCCAGGTGGTTGCATTAGCAAATTTAGCAGCTCAAATTGACATTATAACCAATCCTTTCCACCCTTTTCCTCTAGAGCTTTTGTCCCACAAACTGAAACTAAGCCAAATTCATTCTTTCGTGAACTTCTATAAATTCTTTAACACAAATGTTCGATTTTAAGTTTAACCCTGCTAATAACTAGTTATCATTTTGTTCAATTCCATCTGTTGCTGCAACTTACTATAAACACATGCTGATTTGATTCTGTCACCCCTCAAACTGGCCACCACTTGTAATTTTGTTGCTCTTGCTGAACAGGGCAGACGCACTGACAGAAACCTTCATCAAACCACTGGAGACTGATTTCCCTGCCTTCCAACTGCTAATCCACATTCCTGGAAGGCTCACCCCACTTGAGCTTTTCCTCTGTCTCTCTCCCTGGGGAATCCCTCCAAAGGCACTTCCCAGGACTTGACCACCCTCGTTGCCAGCAAGTCCTGTTCTTTCCAGATTGTTCTGCTGTCTTAGTTCAGGTTGGCCCCTTCTGCATGTCTTCTCTTTTTTCTCTATTCACATCCCACTTCCTCCGCTATTCCTCCAGCCTAAATAGATCTTTTCCTAAATATATCTTTTCTATAGCTTCTTCTGTGCCAAGAACAATACTAAGCACTGTAAGTGCATTTATTATTTAATCCTTGAGGAAATCCTGAGATGGGTGCTTTTATGATGCCCATTTTTTCAGATGAAGAAACCGAGACTTAGAGAAGTTAATTAACTAACCCAATGTCACATAGCTAAAAACTAGCAAAGCCTGGGCGCAGATGCTAAAATTAGCATTCTGGATGTAATTCAACATACACTTGTGGGCTACATACAAGGAACTAGAGGAAATATTTTTTAAAGTGAAATAGACAATGCTTACCCACAATCCCAAATAGGATCCATAAATGACAGTAATAAACAATGCTGTAAGGACACTAGAAATGAAATGGAAAGCCCTGGCAGGTACACCAGTGGGTTAGAGTATCATCTCAATACACCAAGGTTGCAGGTTTGATCCCCAGTTATGCCACACGCAAGAAGCAGCCAGTGAATGAATAAATAAGTGGAACAACAAATTGGTGTTTCTCCCTCTCAAATCAATAAATAACTTTTTCTAAAAGAAAAAAAAATGAAATAGAAGGGAGAGCTCACGTCTGGTGGGAAGCCTAGTAAAGCCCCGTGACAAGTTTATGTTAGGCAGGAGCGAGGTAGGGCACTCCAACCTAGGGAACACTGTGAGTAATATCAAGGAAGGAAAACAAGGGAGCGTGTTTGAATAAGGGAGTCGTCTGGTTTGTTTGAGAGATAAGGCTTGAAAGTTTGGTTGAGGTCCTGTTGTAAAACAGTAAAGAATGCCAAGGTAGGGTTGGTTTGGGGCTTTTGAAAACAGAAGCCAAACTGATAGTGAGCCGATTGGATAGGAGACTGAAATGGGAGTGGGGAGGTCACTACTGTTATCTACCCAAAGGAAATAAGGACCTATGATAGTCGTGGCAGTAAACTTGGATTACTTTTTTTCCCTACACTCTATAAACACTCTCTGTCTCTCTGTGCACCTCTGTCTTGCCCCCTACTGAGGACCTGGCCCTCAACCCAGTCATGTGCCCTAGACTGGGAATCGAACTGGCGACCCTTTGGTTTGCAGGCCATCACTCACTCCACTGAGCCACACCAGCCAGAGTGCACCTTGCCCTTTAACGATCATAACATCCTTGAGAAGTGTCGATCAGTTTTTTAAATGTGCCCATAACCTCTAAACCACTAACAATTTCTTGATACATAATACTCCCTCAGCACATATTTTTGGAATTGAATTGAATGCCCGATTGAGATGATAAAAAAGCTGGGGCTGTTTAAATGGTTTTACAGGAACTTACGTCATGCCTGCAACCATTATTACTTGAAAACAAAATTAAACTAGGTTTTTATTCAGCACCTACTATACATATCATTGTCTCATTGAATTCTCCCAATGGTAGGCACTGACATTATTTCCATTTTATGTATCAGAAAAACTGAGGGTCAAGCTAGTAGGGTGACCAATTGTCCCAGTTTGCAGGGACTTTCAGTGCTAAAACCAGGACAGCCCCAGTCAAATCAAGAAGGTTGGTCACTCCACCAAAGATCCCTTGCCCCACATTACACAAGCCAGGGTTTAGAGATAAGTCTGACCAAATCAAACCCCCATGAGGTTTTGTTTTGGCTTTCTGAACAGCCAATATAAATATCCTATTTGGGTCCTTTTGGGATAGAATCCAAGCATACTCTTATATTGAAGTTGGCTCATGAATTTGGAGCCTACTCAAGACTGGAGCATATAGAGAGGCAAAGATCACAAAATGGATGGGTTTTTGTCAGAGAAAAGGAATCCAGGCTTGGGGAACGACTTTCCCGGAGGATGCCCTTACCCCAGAGTTCGGCTTCATAAACTGTTCTCTGGTGCCCTCTCGTGGTTGAGATCTGAAACCTCTCCTCTACTCCCTAGACTAGAAAATAGGCAACACAATGGTAAACGGTGACATGTGGAACCCAACTGAAAGTTCTTAATGCTTGAGGAGCAAAAAGATCTTGGTGGGGGGTTTTTAAGCATAATTTTCTTATCTTTTTAAAATTTATCTTTTGAGAGAGAGAGAGAGAAAGAGGAAGAGGGCAAAGAGAGAAAGAGAGAGTCAGACAGAAACATCGATTTGTTGTTCTCCTCATCCATGCCTTCATTGTCTTATTCCTGTATGTGCCCGGATCTGGAATCGAACCCACTACCCTGGCATATGGGGAAAATGCTCTAACCAACTGAGCTACCCAACAGAAAGATTTTGTTTTAAAAATAAGAAATAGGCCCTGGCTGCTGTGGCTCAGTGTATTGAGCACCGGCTTTTGAACCAAGGGGCTGCCGGTTCAGTTCCCAGTCAGGGCACATGCCTGGATTGCAGGCCAGGTCCCCAGTAGGGGGCATGTGAGAAGCAATCACACATTAATGCTTCTCTCCTTCTCTTTCTCCCTCCCTCCTCCTCTCAAAAAATTAAAATAAATAAAATCTTTAAAAAAATAAAACTAAAAATTAGGATTGCTTTTTTTTCCTTAAATAAAGCTGATCATACTGTCATAATCTAGGGTGAGGACAATCAGACACAAAGTTCAAGTGAATGTCAAATGCCCCACCCCACAATAATCAAGACATGTCAATTTCAAAACAGTATTTTGAAAAAATAACAACTAATGCCCCCTAAACCCCACAACAATCAAAATGTCAAAATTTAAAATACAGACAGGATCTGACCCTGGAGTTGCTCTCCCACGCCTTGCCGGCCCCACCCTGATCCTGTGAGCACTGCACAGGGTCCCGGAATCCCAGCGCCACCGCAGTGTCTCTGGTGGAGGACTCCAGAAGGTGGCACCTCAAACCTCTCCCTGGAAAACAGAAGTGGGGCTTTGCAGGCTTGTCCGCCAAACACCCTTCATGGAAGAGAGAGCATCCGCTGTTCAAGTAACCAGAGGCCTGAAGTAAGCAAGAAATTTCTTTAAGGCTCCTGTTCAGGCACATTTTGAATTTGACTTCCTAATATATTCATTTTTTGTTTAGTTCTATAACCTGTTATTAAAGTATATATACATATGTCAGTAGCAGACAGAAAAGTGCACTTACCATAACTGTACAGCTTGAAGAATTTTCACAAGTGGAGCATGTGTTAACCAGCACCCAGATCAGGAAAGAGAACAGCACAGGACCCCAGAAGTCCCTCTCCTGCCCGCTTCCTTTCGCTGCCACTCCAAGGTACCTCCTTGTTGATATCTGACAAGCACAGATTAGTTTTGCTTAGTTTTGTTCTTTATATAAATGGAATGATCTGGGTTATTTTTCTCAAAACTGTGTTGGAGAGATTAGACCATATTTTTGTGTGTGATTATAGTCTGTCCATTCTCATTGCATTGTATACATACATTACAATAAATGTATCCACTCTGCTGATGTGCTGGTATAAATATTCTTTTTTATTCTTTTTTCAAGATTTTATTTATTTATATTTATAGAGAGGGGAAAGAAAGGGAAAGAAACATCAATGTGAGAGACAAATTATCGATTGGTTGCCTCTTGAATGTGTTCCAACCAGCAACTGAACCTGCAACCCAGGCATGTGCCCTGACCAGGAATTGAACCGGCGACCTTTCAGTTTGTGGAACAATGCCTGACCAACTGAGCCACACTAGTCAGCTCTTAATGGTATCTTTTGATGAGTAGGAGTTCTTAGTTTTAATATAGTTCATTAATATTTTTTCATTTATGATTCTTTGTATTTCCTGTTTGTGAAAGATCTGCCTGTTCTAAGATCATTAAGATATTTAGCTATATTTTATTCTAAAAATGTATTTATGTTAGCTTCAAACCTGTAATCATTCTAGAAATGATTTTTAGTATGGTGTGAAGTAGCGGTAAAATATATTTTTTCTATATATGAGGTGACCATATATGTATGATATGTTTTTCCCCCATAAAAACAAATAATGAAATTATTGATAATTACCTGTTAAATTATATTCTTTTCCCCTAATCCTTCAAGTAAAACAGACACTCCAGAAATGGCTATTTTTGAGCACTAGTTAAGGCACATTATCTACATTACCTCATTTAATTATCCTTATACTTGTAGAGGTAGGTATACATATTTCAATTTTATAGATGGAAACAGTGAGGCTCAGGAAAGTAAATATATTAAGGCCACCCAGCTTGTAAGTCCACAGTCCTTTAGCCAGTGTCCCAGACTCCTTTATAGAGCAAATGTCTGTTTGGGGGGATAATCACCTGCCAGGGTAACATCTTTGTCTACTCACAAGTCGATGGATATTTGGACTCTTGCTAGTTGGGGCTATTATGAATAATTCTGCTGTGAACATTTTTATTTAATTGCTTCTCTTTTGTAGACTTGTTCCTTGCTTCCTCCCCTGCTGACTTCCTTTGTGATGGGCGACTCTTTGTGACGGGTACGCTTGGATGCTTTTATCCAAATCTCTTCTGTATTGACTACAGGTTTTCCCTTTGCGGCTGCCAGGAGGCTTACATAAAATATCGACAGCTTCCTAATTTAGGCTGATAACAACTTCACTTTGATAGCATATGGAAATATTATACTTCTACTTCTCCCCTCACGTTTTAGGTTGTTGATATTTAAATCTCTTAATGTACAGTTTCTCCCCCCACGGAGGAGTGGGGGGCAGCCTTCACGGTTGACTCCCCGTCTTCCATCCCCCGCCCCCCCTCCCCGAAATGTCTGTTCCAAGCCAATTCCGAAGGACAATGTCCCAGGTCTCCCGGCAGTCACTGGTTTAGAAATGAGGACAGTACCCAACCCGAGTAAATGAGACCCAACAGACCTGTACTGGGGATGGGGCTGTCTAAGGTTTTCTTGTGCTTAAGGAAGAGATTGAGAACGTTATTGGAGGTGCTGTCCAGAACTGCCGCAGACACCTCACCTTGGGACCAGGAGGAAAACCAGTCTTAAAATGGAGCTGACACCGGAAAAGGCAGAGGAGAGAAAGGGAAAGAACTCCGGGTTTTCAGTTGTGTGGCAGGACACAGCTCCTCGCTGTCTAAGGCCACCGCGTTTGCTGTTGCTATCGGCAGCCAGAGGAGTCTAACTAGGTCAGATTTGTCCACAGTGTCCATGTTGCCCAGAGGTGGCACGTATAAGGTCCAGTACACCTTCTGGGGAGTAACCCGCACCCGTTCCGCAGAAATCCTTCTCAGTCTATGTGATCCCAGTGGGATTGAGCCCTTCCCCATCCCCCGAAGAGGCCACACAATTGAATTCTGACCAAAGTACTCCATACGCCTGGGATGTAACCAAACCAGGGCAATGAGAGCTCCCTGGGACTTCCTCCACAGACGATGTGGAAAACAATCTCTCTTCTACTCCAACTCCACGAGCTCTAAAGACAACATAGCCTTGGAGCTGCCAGTGGCCATCTCGTTGTCCAGGGGCAAGAGAAGATTGGGAATAAAGCCCAAATAACAACAAGCAAGAGCAAAGTGTGGAGAAGAGGGAGAGGCAGGCTGGTCCTGACATCAATCACTCCTTTGGAGGGAGCCAGGCTTGCAGCCCTCCATGCATGGGGCAAATCACAAGGGGAGGGGGCGGGGGGTGGCTGCAGCGGTCAGCTGGGGCTCTGCCCCTGCTGAGCTGCTGGGTCAGGCTCCCCTGGTTTGTCTCCCTACCTGACTAGAACCGTGTTCTGACCCCATTTTTTCCTTGCCCCTCTATGCTGCTGTCCTACCCACTCGTTTTGAAGTGACATGTTTTCTTTGCCTGAATGGACAGCGGTACTCCATGCCCCACTGTCCCCACATCTTAGAAAACTACCTACAGTGTGGGAAAAAAAACACTGATCAGACTCAACCTGAATGGTTATATTATATTAATAGCACCTGCTCCCTGCAGGCGAACAAAACGTGCTTCAGGAAGGCAGCGATAAAACAGACACTTCCCAGGAAACTCAGAGCAGAGAAAGACAGGGCCACTGGGTGGTGGAAAGCAGAGCGTGGTTTCAAAGCCAGATGACCTCGGGTAATTTACTGAGTGCCCCCAAGTCTCAATCCTGAAACGTGTGAATTGGAGCTAAATGTATGGATTGTGACCTCCTACACAGAGTGGGAGAGGGGAAGTTCTCTCCCAGGTCTCCCCTGAGTTCTCACTATCTTTGGGTGTCCCCTCACTCCTAGTGCTGTCGGGGGCCACCCTGCACTTTGGTGTGGGTCAGTACCTGGACCCCTAGCTCCATTCACCTCTAAGTGTGCTGCCTCCTTCCCAGAGGCCCCAGCTTTCTGCTTCCCTTTCTCACCTTTTGTCTCTACATCCCCACACCATGGTGTGTTCCATGCTTTAGGGAGGGTTGGGGCAATTACCAGGACTTACAATAAAAGACTTAAAGCTGTAGCCTAATCTAATGGTGGAGAGCCTGTGACCTTGACCAACTGACTTTACCAGCACTTTTGCAACATGGGAATGACAATGTATTCCAAGGGTCATAAAATGCATCACTAAGAAAACACACCAACAGCCCTGGCTGGTGTGACTCAGTGGACTGAGCGCCGCCTGCAAACCGAAAGTTCGCCAGTTCGATTCCCAGTCAGGGCACGTGCCTGGGTTGCACGGTTCCCCAGCTGGGGGCGTGTGAGAGGCAACTGATCATGTATCTCTCATACACCTCTCACACATCGATGTTTCTCTCCCTCTCTTCTCCCTCCCTTCCCCTCTCTCTAAAAATAAATAGTATGTTTTTTTTTAAAAAAGAAAACATACCAAAGGTTCATTGCATTATGACAAAACCTCTTAACAATAGTCCTGGACAAGCCATAAATCAGTCACAGCAACTCTCATTGTTTTAAAATGACTCTCACCCCTTTGGTGACATTTACAATGTGTCCTGTCTTCTGTTGTATTGCTTGGCATATGATAATCTTTCCACCCATGTTTTAGGAACAAAATGTAACATAACTTCTGCTCCTGGTTTATCTCCATGTCTTAGGTTCTGCAAAGTACTTGCTAAAGCTTTGTAAGAAAAGAGTAGTCATTCCTCCAAAGAGAAAGCTTTGTTTCACCGATACCAATTTCACTCCCTGTTGCTCCCCTCCCCTGCCTTTCTCTCTGGCCCTTATTACTTTTTATCTGAAGGCTAAGTCAGAATACGATTTTTTCTGAAGACCATTTAAACAGTACTAGATTCAGAACCAACGGGGTACCTAATTCAGTTCAAGACAATATGAACAGCTGTGCTTAATATCTCAAATGTGCAAATAACAGTAGGTCCTTTATGACGTTGCCATTGATTGTAAGATATACTAACATCAGAGATGTGAAAATTGGGGGGAATATGAGTTATATCTCTTAGCATTAGTTAAATAGGGTAGTAATTACCAGTATTGATTAGAATTCTTTTAACTGCAAGTGACAGGAAACCCAGACTGACTTAAGCAAAATGGGCATATTGAGCCAAGGAAATCCAAATGTCCTTGTATGACCAGCTTCAGGTATGGCTGGATCCAGGGCTCCAGGAGAGAATCAGAACTAGTTTCTGGCCATCTCTCTCTCTCTCCCTTCTATAGGGATGGCTTTAGTTTGAGGTTTCACATGGTAGCAAGCTGGAACCAGCAGCTCTAACCCCCATGTCCTCTCTGGTTTCAAGCCCAGCAAAAAGGAATGAGGGTCTTTGTCCCAGAATTTTTAACCTGAGTTTTTTAAAAAAAAGATTTTACTTATTTTATTTTAGAGGGGAAGGGAGAGAGAAAGAGGGAGAGAAACATCAATGTGTGGTCTCCTCTCTTGTGCCCCCTACTTGGGATCTGGCCCACAACCCAGGCATGTGCCTTGACTGGGAATCGAACCAGCGACCCCTTACTCTACAGGCCAGCACTCAATCCACTGAGCCACACCAACTAGGATTGTAACCTGATTTTCAATGCCTTGTATTGGCCCTGACAGCCCTGGATACCAGTGCTGAGTTACCCTGCTGGAAACCCAGGAAAATGAAGAGATGGAGATGGGGCAGCAAAAACAATAAATGTGACTTACAGGTTCGCTGCAGGGAATTGGGTGGATTAGCCCTGGGAGCGTTAGCCCAGAGCCTGGCTCAGGGTGAGCCTCTCACAGGGTGGATTGGATCCCCCTTCCTCTGCCGGCTCTGTGCAGGTGGAGAAGCCTCTGTTAAGACGCCCCAGCTCCAGCTGAGTCAGCCCTGCACACCAGCCTCCCAGCCGGCTGAGTGGCACTGACTCAGCTCCTCCGTGGATGCTGCCTGGAAAGTTAATAAGTCTTTGAAGCCAGACGTTCCTGCTGTGGTGTGGGTTGGTGCCGTGAGTGGGTGGGGATGAATGAGAAAGAGTGGGGACGTCGTGGCTCCTGGAGCACTTATGAAGTTAAGATGTACATAAAGAAAGAGTGAGGGAAAAGTCAAGAGCAGTAATTAGAAAGGGCTGCCCACCAGGGCTGTGGGTGCTTTCTGCTCAGAGTTCTGCGCTGCCCAGCCCCTGGGGCTATGCCCGTAGCTGCTCCAGCCCCCAGCCCTGCCCCAGCAGCTCTGCCAGTGAGATGTGCCCTGGGGCCAGCCCAGTTGTTTTTTTCCAGACCCTCCTCCAACTCTGCCATTTTTTTCCCCTTTCAAATATAAGTTGCAAGGAGCAGAGCAGAGGGAATCTGTCACTTGGGAGGGTAAGGGAGGAACAGAGGAGGGAGGACCCGTTAGGAGGGGATGCGGGGGGAGGGGGGCACGAGGGGAGAGGAAATGAAGGAGACAGACACAGGAAGACAGGGCGGTGCAGAATCACATGGGGTGCTTCTTACAACCGCTCAGGAGCTGGACCGAATTCAACACGGAGCACTTGCTGTCTGCCAGACCCCAACCAGGAGGTGTGGGCACAAAAGTAAATGGGATATGGTCCTCGCCTGCAGAGTCTAGTGTGGGAGCCAGTAAGGAAGTCCTTCACTACAGTGGAATTTGATTACAGGGATCCGGTGCTGAAGGAAAATGGCCCCAAGGGAGGAATGAGGCAGGTTGAAGAAGGAGAAATCGCCAGCAGGAGGTCTCAGGTCAAGTCTAGCTTTAGCCTGGTTCAGAGATTTGCAGCCCCGGGCTCTGGAGCACAGCTACACCCCAGAGGGTTTCCCTGATAGCCTTTTCTACTTCTGCTTCAGGCTTTGGCTGCGGGCTCCTGAGGGGTGGCAACCTCCCTGGGGCAAGGAGGCTCCTGTCAGCCCAGGGCGACCCTCCACCCCGCAGGGGGACAACGATCACAGCATCACAGCAGCTGGGCGCTCCGGCCTGGGAGAGCGCCCTGGGACGCACCAATAGCATCTGCTGCAGCAGCGCTGTGCTGGAAGTTTGGTGGAGGAGGCGGTGGGGACAGAAGGGAGGGCAGGAGAGCTTCCTGGAAGAGAGGGTCATTCTGCTGCGACTTGAACAACTTAGGAGGTGGCCAAGCAAAGAAAGAAGTGCCTTCGGGAAACGTTAAGATATTTAAGTACAACATTGGGCACAGGGTGGGCATGGGGGAGGTGGGCAGAAGCCAGACTGTGAGGACGCCTGGGTGCCTTAATAAAAACCCAGTGATTAAAGTTCTTGTAAAAAGAACCGGGTTCTCATTCTGCCCCACGCAGTCTTTTCCTCAAACATTTACCCTCTGTCCCAGCGCTGTGCAGCTGGGTAGAATCGGGCCCCAGATGCTGCAGAACTGAAGTGGGGAAGAGGCCACCAGTGGGGCAAATGGCCAAAGAGGGGCCATCTTCAAGGGCTAAAAACACAGGGGTTGAGACCAACTGAGATTTGTTTTCCTGAGTGGGCATTTGGAAGCAGAAAGAGTCATCACAGGGGAACCCCGGGTGGAGGGACAAGCACAGACTCGGAGTCAGGAAAGCCCACCCGTGCAGCCGGGTGGCTCTGGGCAGCTCTCCGGGCTCTCTGAGCCTCCGTTTGCACATCCTCACTCGGGCTCACATCTGTCCCACAGGGTCAGCTAGGATACCGCAGATGTGTAAAAAGTCGGTACAAACGTTAGTGGTTGTAAGCGTGCCTCAAAAACAAAAACCCGGCCAGTGTGGCTCAGCAGGTTGGGCGATGTCTGTCAGAGTGAAAGGTCACTGGTTCACACTGGTCAGGGCACGTGCCTGGGCTGCAGGTTTGGTTCCCGGATGGGACACGTATGAGAAGCAACCAATCGATGTTTCCCTCCCTCTCTGTCTCCCTCCCTTCCTCTCTCTCTAAAAATAAATACATTTTAAAAACCATTTTTAAAAAGTGAGGTTTTGGGTTTGATCCCCAGTCAGGGCCCATATGATTCTCTCCCCCTCCCTCTCTGCCTCTTCTGTACCTAAAAGTAATAAAATATTCTCAGGTAAGGCTAAAAAAATTTTTAAAGAAAAACAATGAGGAGAATCCTGAAGCAGGCTCACTTTGTTCCAGTGGCCGTCTGGCACCGAGCAGGTTGGGGACTGACTGGATGACACATAGTGAGTCAGCAGGTGGGCGAAGGGGTAAACTCACACACGTTACTGACCCCAGCACTGTCAGCAGAGTAGGCGGAAACCCAACTTCACGTTGCAATTCACATGTCGGAGGTGTTCCCAGGAAGCCCCTTTTGGCAAAGAGTGTGAAAGCCCTAAATCCTCCAGACGGTTGGCAAGATGTAGCTGGTTGAGCTCCCCAGGAGACAGGATGAACAGGGACGCGGAGAGCAGACCTGTGGCCCGAGGACTGTGGAGCAGACGGCATTCTCAGTGCTTCCTGTGTCTAGAGCATCCTCCCACCCCCTCCTTTGAAAAGCAGGTTTACTGAGATACAATTCACCTATCAAATAGCATAAAGTATACAATTCAATGGTTTTGAATACATTCACAGAGTGGTGAAACCATCACACGATCAATTTTAGAATAGTTTCATCACCCCATGAAAGGGCTCCCACTCACTAGCGGTCACAGCCTTTCCCCCTCCCCCACCTTCCTCCCAGACCTGGGCAATCACTAATCCACTTTGCACCTCTGGAGATGGGCCTACTCTGAGCATTTCGTCCAGACAGAATCATAGGGTGTATGTTCTTCGTGTGTCTGGCTTCTTTCACGCAGCTTAATGACTTCAAGGTTCATCCATGATGTAGCAGGTATCAGTACTTCATTTTTTTTAAGGCTGAAAAGTATTCCATTGTATGGATATCCTACAGTTTCTTTATCCATTCAGTGTATGGGCGTTTGGGCTGTTTCCAGTTTCTGGCTATTATGACTAAGGCTGCTATGAACATTCATGTACCGGCTGCTGTATGGACATGTTTTTCTGTCTTTTGGGTATAGACTCAGAAGTGGGGTGGCTGTGTCATGTGGTAACTCTGTGGTTGACATTTTGAGAAAATGCTAGACTGTTTTTCGAAGTGGCTGTGCCGTTCATCCTACATTTCTACCAATAGTGTATGGAGGTGTCAGTTTCTTCGCCTGCTTGTCAAATAAGATGGTGAAGTCTATTTACCTTTTCTTCTGTTGCTCTGCTTTTGGTGTCATACCTAAGAAGGTTTTGTCTAAACCAAGGTCCTGAAGATGTACCCTGTATCTTCTTCTAACAGTCTTATAGTTTTAGGCCTTTCAGTAGGTCTACGATCTGTTCTGATTTAATTTTTAGACAGGTGTGAGGTAGTGGGTCGACTTCGTGTGGGTGTGTGTGCTGGGGGGGAGGGATATCTGGTTGTCCAGCGTCATTTGTTCAAAGGTTATTCTTTTCTTCCCTGAACTGTCCTGGGAAGAGCATCCTTCCCTGAAATATCACACAACTCCTTTTTAAGGAGGATGGGCCTTAAACAGTCCTTTCTATGTGCAGTTTGTACAACTCTTATGACTTCTGGCAAGTGGAGCCAGCTTTTCTCCTCCTGGTTCCTGGCACCTTAGACTAGTGCCTATGGCCTAGGTGACTTGGTGTCCAATATGGATTCCTAGTACTTGATAGAGGCAAAAAAACCCACGAACAAATTCCCTCTTGGACAGCACAAGGGCTGGGGGCCTACAGAGAAGGCAGCTGATGTACCTCGATCTGTTCTCCCGAAGATGTCGTGATGCTGGCCAGGTCTCCTCGTGGCCTGATATCTTGGAATCTTTTTGGCCCAGGGTGGTGGTAGTGTTTTTAGTTTTTCATTTTCCATTAAGAAAAGATATTTAGGCCCTGGCTGGTGTATTTCAGTGGGTTGAGTGCAGGCTGTGTATCAAAGGGTCACTGGTTCGATTCCCAGTCAGGGCACATGCCTGGGTGGCAGGCCAAGTCCCCAGTGGGGCCATGTGAGAAGCAACCACACATTGATGTTTCTCTCCTCTTTCGCCTTCCCTCCCTCCTCTCTAAAAATAAATAAAACCTTAAAAAGAGAAAAGATATTTAACTGAACCTGCAACGAAGCTGCAATTTATAAGGATATGATTTATAGTAGGCTTTTGGAATCTTATAAGAGATTCTTGAACTGAATTACTGTACGTGATACCCTTCCCTTTTAAAAACCATTTAACGCATTTTTAGATTGTGCTAAAATACAGATAACATAAAGTAGATTTTAACCATTCTAAGAGTGCCGATCAGTGGCATTAACTACATTCACAGCGTTGGGCAGCCATCACCACCCTCCATCTCCAGAAATTTTCCATCTTCCCAAACTGAAACTTCATATCCGTTAAATAATAACTCCCCATCCCTCCCTGTCTCCAGCCTCTGGCAACCGCCATTCCCCTTGCTGTCTCTGTGAACTCAACTCCTCTAGGTGCCTCACATGAGAGGAATCGCACACTATTTGTCCTTTTGCATCTGGCTTCTTTCACTTAGTATAAGGCCTTCGTGATGCGTACGGTGTATCCTGCGTCAGCATTCCCTGCCAGTATTTTCACCCAAGCTGCTTTCCCTTGCATCCTTGGGTTTTCTAGGAATCCCTGTCTTGGAATCTCGGGACCTAAAGGTGATCTCGTTTGTCTTTTTCACAACCAGAAGGAGCCTGGCTGTGGCCCCTGGGTTGCCTCACAGCCGAGGGATACCCCCCGCTTGCTCACAGGCATTCTGGCCACCGTTGCCATGCTGGAGTCGGGGGAGCATGGCAAGTATTGCTTGGGCTACCCTTCTCCCGACCACCTCTGTGCCAGGGCCTTTCCCATATATTCTCCTACTAGCCATTCACTCATCCATTTACTGAACGGCTATAGCACACTGGCATTTTGCCAGGCACAGCAGATAAAGTGACAAATAAGACAGATATTGTCTCTGCCTCCATGGAATGTCTAGTGAGGGGGAGACATTAAATACTCGACTACACACATAATTATATGATCACCACTGTGGCGACTGCTGTGAAGGAAAAGTGTAGGGTACAATGTGAAAGTTTAAATGGGGGCACCAGGTGGGAGCAGGGGCCAGGGGTGCACTCGGAATCCATGGAGTGACACGCAGCTGTGAATCACAGCCCCTGACTCTAGGCTAAGAATCATATAGTCCCCGTGCTGAAGGGCCCAACAGGGGTAACTCAGTGGCCTGGGCTCCCCTTGGTCTTGCAATCCCGGCACCACACTGCTCTGGAAAAGCTGCCCCCTTTTCCTACTGTGCATCTCTGGGGGTACCTCTTTTGTGGTAGGGGATGGCAGGTAAACTGTTCTTTACTTTGGAGGGAAAGTGAGGACACGTTCAGGACACTCAACCTCAAAGCCTTGCCTGAGATGTCAGGCCTGTATTTTCACAGCATTTATGCCACAGCCAGGGCATCGGATCCTTTCGGCCCTCCAGGCCCTGCCAGCATGGTATCATCAGCTAGTGCACCAGCACAATGCCTGTGTAACGAGCAAGTGTTCAAGGTCTGAGAACTGGAGAGCTGTCAAGTCCTGATGTAAGACAGCAAGGTGCACTGATGACCCGACAAATGCAAGCAGGGTTTCTGGTCTTCTCTGCTTCTTGGAATAGAGAAAAAAGCACCTGCCAGCTCCATAACTGCGTAGCAGGTGGCAGGGACAGCATTTCTATTCTCTGGCAACGATGCCACATCCGAAACGGGCTGCACATGGAGCCACCACGTAATTAGGTTTAGGCTAATCCACCGCACTGTCTGAGGCCCATCTGCCTTCCCCACTGGCCAAACTGAGAGTGAGGTGGAATCTTTAAAGGCCTTGATGATATCATTAATCTCTTCAACTTCCTGGGGGTGGGGGCGGTACAACGGTGCTTTTGGCTTATCACTCTGGTGAGGAGGGATTTCCGTTCGACTTTCCTCCCCATCAGACAGCTTGCTCTGCCAGTCCAGTCATTCTGCCAATGGCTGAGGGGATCCACCCCACCAGGGAGAGAAGTGGGTCTGGAGAGCCACAGGGCCCACTGTGAAGTCATTCTAGCCCACCTCCACTTACTACTTGGCCCACCTCAACTCCCACACTGACCAGTAGAGCCCCGTGGAGTTCTGGGTCCCTGGGAATTAACATTAGCCAGAGCCATTGCCCAGTGATCACCAAAAGGCCTGAGTATTAGTCTTTTCACCACATGCAGTTGCCCAGTAGACGGCCTCAGGTCCCTCTGGGGAAGGCTGGAGGCAGAGTCACAGTTCAAGGTTTAGCTAAACCTTGAACATGGGTGGTTCCACTTATACACAGGGTTTTGCTTGTGTGTTTTTAGATTGTATTTATTTATTTTTAGAGCGAGGGCAAGGGAGGAAGAAAGTGAGGGAGAGAAACACTGATGTGCAAGAGAAACATCGATCAGTCACCCCTCGCATGCCCCCAACCAGGGGGGACCTGGCCCACAACCCAGGCATGTACCCTGACCTGGAATCAAACCAGTGACCTTCCGCTTTGCAGGATGATGCCCAACCCACTGAGCCATACCAGTCAGGACTATATGCAGGTGTTTTGCAGTAAACATACAGTCTCCCCTCCACATGCCTGGGGTTCGCATCAGCAGATTCAACCAACAGCAGATCGAAACAGCATTTTCAAACCATGGTTGCGAAGCCACGTGTGCAGAGGGATGACTGTATGCATTGTTCTGCATCATTTTATGTAAGAGACAACAGAAATGCAGTGGGTGGGTGGCTCATGTATTCTGGTTTTAGAGACTCCGTGATCAATTACCCATGTCAGTCTCTGCAGGTTAGACATCCTGGTAATTCCACCGGCCCCGCCTATTAAAAAAACAATGCCTACTTTCCTCTGGAAATTCAGTGCCGCTCTGTGCCTTCCACAGCCCAGGGCCCGCGCATCCCACTGAAATAAGGAAACCCTCACCTGCTGCCTGTCCCACCAGCAGCTCCCACCTGGGGCTGTTCAGACGCTTTGGTACTTCCCCCTGCCAAAGAATTTCTCAAGACCTTGGTTTTCCGGGAGGTCACCTTGTGGGTAACCAGAAAAATGTCCAGTTCAATACATTCTGTGAGGGGATTAACTCTATTTTGAAAGCAATTCAGAGCCACTCAAGTGTTTTCAACAGTGGAGTAGGGTGATAACATTTGTCTTAAGACTATTCCTGCCGTTTGGTGGAGGGTGTGGTGGAAGAGGCAAGGCAGGAGTGAGGGGGACAAGAGAGGATCTGCTGCAGTGGCCCCTGGTGAGCCTTTAAAACACGGAGACAGCAGCCAAGTCCTGCAAAGTCCAGGGCGGGTCGGTAGTCAGGGAGCTACACCAAACCCTTGAGGGGGTCTGGGTAGGGTGTGGAACGTGGGGGCACACGGCTGGGAGGGCAAAGGGTTTATTGCGGCACATGGGCTTGCTCTTCCTCGTGACTCTGCAGGGCAGGCTGAGCAACAGGGCAAGAGCGGAGGGCTTGTAGGAGAGCAGGGCAAAGCTTCGATCCTCAGGGGAGGCTGTGGGCAGCCTGGCTTTGCCTGGGGGCGTTGGTGATACTGACTGTGAAGCTCTGCATCCCAGCACCTGGCTTCGTGGCAACCTGCGGCCCGTAGGAATGTTCTGCATTACCCTGCTTGCGCCATGCTCAGTAGAAGGAGCATGTGGAAGGTCAAAGCTGGGGATGTCTGCCAGGGGAAGATGCTGCACGCTGGCTCCCCAAATGTCCCTTTGCAGAGCCGGAAACGGCCTGTTCTGTAGTCCATGCACATTCACCCAAACCTTTGAGCTGTATCATTAGCCCTTTGTGTAGATAAAGGAAGTGAACCACCAGCTGCTGGCCTGGTTTGTCCCCACACTATGGCAGGGACAAAACTGCCACTGACGTGATGATGACCCACTGATTCCTCTTCAGAAAAGGACTCGCTGTCTAGTGGCAAGGACTGTGGTTCAGCTGATGGTGCCTGATCCCTTCAGGATTGGCCTCAGCTTTCCAGCTGGGCTCATACTCTTTGAGCGGTTCCTGGCCACCAACTGGGAAGGTAGATGAGGGCCTCGCCATTTCCACCACTGTGGCACTGGTGTGCCCAGGACTTCCTACAGGGCTGCAGAGCCCTTGTCAGGCCTGCAACACCATCTACGGTTCCCCCTTCCCAATGCATGTCCTTTCCTCCTTTCCCAGAGGTCACCCTGCAATGCACATTTTACTGCCAGTCCAGGGTCTGCTCCCAGAAAACCCACCCAGTCAAAGGAGACTCCTTAGCCCTGGCTGGTGTAGCTCAGTGGATTGAGCACAGGCCTGTGAACCAAAGGATCACCTGCTTGATTCCCAGTCAGGACACATGCCTGGACTGCAGGTCGGGTCCACTGTAGGGGGACATGCAAGAGGCAACCACACATTGATGTTTCTCTCCCTGTCTTTCTCCCTCCCTTCTTCTCTCTAAAAATAATTAATATTTTTAAAAGAGGAGGCTCCTTAAGTATCTAGTTATTTCAAGGATTAATAATAAGATAATGCATATTAAATACCTTGTCTTGGCTCGAATGCCTCCCCCTGGGTCAGTAGGCTGATTTTCCATTTGCACCTTAAAAATCCACTTTCTACTTTTATCCACCCTGCTCAGGGCCCCTGGAGGCTGACCCCTAAGGACAGTACCTTCAGGCAGAGACAAGAAGGTACAAGGAGAGTGAGGTGGGCTTACTTCTTCCTCCGGCTCCACCCCTGCCAGTTGCGTCCTTCACAAAATCTCACAGCTGCCACTCCCTTCCTCCTGGGCCTCAGGCCGAAGAGTTGCAACCCTAGGGGACCCTCCCTCTCATTTCCCTTAACCATGCCTCAGCCTTGGCAAATAGGCCCTTCACCAAACACTCCTCTGTTTCCCCATTCAAGTGTGTTCTGCGTTCTCAGGACACCCCTGAGTGATTCAATCAGTGGGGATATTTTCACCTGCCACAAGTATTAGAAATGGTGTTCCAGGCATCACGTCATCAGGTCCAGGTGCAACCAAGTTCAGAGGAGGCAAAGGAGACCAGCTCTTCCTGTGTCCTCTTTGTAAGAACAAGAAAAACTTTGCCAAATGCCTTCCACCCCAACACTACTCCCCTTGACTGTCACTGGGAGGAATGGGTTACACACTGCCTTAGCCTTGGGTTCCCAGGAAACAGAGCCGAGGCAAAGGTGTGTTTGGGAATTTCACCCGGATGTGTGGTTCTAGGAATCACGAGTGAGGATTAAGAAGCAAAGCAGAGCAGCCGGGAGCACCATGCAAGGCTTTTGAGGTGTCCACCACTGCAAGTGACCAGTCACTCTATCCCATGGGACCACTGAAAAGTCACATGAAAAGTGTCCTAGGACCATATGTCCTGGGGAAAAAGGAAAAAGCATCTCTCAGTGGCTTTATCCCTCATTGGTCAAAAGTTCACCCTAAGGGGTGTTAACTTGCCCAGTACTTCTGGGCTGCTCACACATGAACATTTCATGGGTCCCCATATTCCAAGTTGTGACGACAACAACAGAGAGGATCCAGGACAGAGGGTAACAGGCACAGGGTGCAGGCCTGAGACGCAGCACCTTCGGGTCATACCTGAAGCTGTTCCTGTACCTGAACTTGGTCGGCGACAGTGCAGAGTGGGTCACCGCGGCAATAGATGGCATGTAAACTAGATGTGGACGACGGGATTGGAAGAGGTGTGTGCAGGCATCCAGTAGACGTGCTCATCCCGGAGACCGTCACTGGCAAGGGCAACGAGATCGCTGTGATTCGTTTAAATCAATCGTTTGTAGTGGAGTGGATGCTGAGGCTTCCACCTGAACGCCTCCTCAAAGAGGACATCCCTAACTCTCCTCTCTAAAGGACCCCAGTCACTCCCACCCCCCATTCATTCCCGTGGTGCCACCCACCACAAGGAGAAGTCAGCCAGGTGGCTGCCATTGTGGGTTGACTGGCTCAGTGTTCATCCTCCCCCCACCTACCACCACCACCAAGCGTGCAAAGGCCAGCCAGCTAAAACCTACCCTTCCCGAGTCCCTTGCTGCTCTGCCAGTCAGGCAGAGTGCAGGTGATGGCAGGGGTGGCATAACTCCAGAGCCACGCTTTGTGATTAAGTTACCTGGACTTGTCTGGATCTAAACCTCGAACGGGACACCTTTCCTTATTAACTCGCTTGTTATTCTCTCTCTCCCCACTTCACTGTAAGCTCCTTGGTACCTGGCACTTGTTTTCCGTCACTGTATCTACAGAGCCTATAGAACCTGGTACACAGCAGGGGCTCAAGAGTGACTGGAAGGGTGGATGGATGTGAGAACACTATGGCAGGTGGAAGAGGAGGAAAGAGTGGACCGCGAGGCTCAGTTGCCCCACCTGTAAACTCTGGAATGCTCCCGGTTTAAGTCCTCACAACTCTTCCCCATTCGCCCTCACTCCCTAGATGAGCTCATCCGGTGTCATCATTTAACTTGATGTCCTGAGGCACGACCTCCCCTTTGAACTTCTGACTCACCCAACTATTACCCAACATTTCCACTCTGGTGTAGCAGGCATCTCGAATGTCACGCACGCAAACAGAATTCTTCATTTCTCCTCTCAGTCTTCTTTTCCCACAGACCCCTCTATCTCAGTAAATGACAGCTCCACTTCTCCAGTCGTTTGGGCCCCAAACCCAGGCGTCATTCCTGATGCCTCTTTCTCTTTCTTGCACCTTTCTTCAGCAAATCCTCTGGGCTCTGCATGTCTAGAAAACCACCATTTCTCCCCACCTCCATCTCCCTGATCTAAGATACCATCATCTTTCGGTTGGATTATTGCAACTGTCTTCTATACCGGATGTTTCTGGTAGCCCAAGTCAGGTTTTTCTCGGACACCTCTGACTCCAGCGCCAGCTGCGGCAGGCAGCAGTGGGTGAGCTCAGCTGATCTTGTGCCGGCAGTGTCTTGTCTCCCGTGTGCACCTCGTGCTTCCTGCCCCAGACCTCAACGCTGCCGGGCCCTCTCAGCTCCAGCACAAAATTCACTTGTGTTGACAGCCTCCTGCCTCAAGTGTGAGCTGCACAGTTCTCTGCTTTCGACCCCATTGAATCTTGATCCTATCAGAGCTTCTCTACCCAGGAACCCAGATGTGCAGAGTTAACATCTCAGGAGCAACCTTCAACCCCTGGGGGACGGGGCAGCTGGGGAAATGTCTCTGCCTCCTACCTGCCAGGGGGCCGATTCCAGGGTCCAGTCTGTGCCCTGTTCAAGGACCCCAGCAAACTTGAACTCCTGATGTCCACAGCAGCAGCACTGATAAGGCACCCTTATGTTGACTTTTGCTTCTTTCCTGTCTCATTGCCCCCACTCCCTCATGCCTGCACTTTGGGTCATCTGGCAAAAAAGCCATGTGGTCATGAGTCCTTGTCTCAGCCTCTGCTTTCAAAGGAACCCACACTAAAATACATTCTCACTTTGTTTCAGCTGCTGCCAAGAAGCAGACTGATCTTCTTAAAACATGTGTGATCACATCCCTGCTCAGCTGAAAGCCCCCAGTGACTCCCATTTCCCCTAAAGGAAAAGCCAAAGTCCTGACAATGGCTGACAAGGCCCGACAGATCCCAGCCTTCCCACTCGTTCCACTCTGATGTCACCTCCTGCTAACCTTCCCTTTGCTTTCCGACAGCCATGCTGACCGGTCTTCACGGTCACCCAGAGCACGCCTGCCTCAGGGACTTTGCACTGGCCAGTCCTACTGCTGAGAATGTTCTTCCTCCAGATGTTTCCAAATATGCCCTTTGCTTCCTTCAGGACTCTTCTGGAAACACTGCTCAGAGAGGCCTTCCTGTGTAAAACAGCAACCTGCTCCTCCCTGCTGTTCCTTGGGCCACTCGCCCTGCTTTAAGTTTAGCATAGCACTGAGCACCAATATCCTAACTCGTCTTTTTAATTTTTTGGTATGTTTTCTGTCTCCTCCCCAATTTGAATGTAATCTCCAAGAGGACAGGGCTTCCTGGACTTTATTGTTGTGTTTTTTTTTTTTCACTACAGAACCTAGAACAGTGCTTGGCGAGTGGTAAGTGCTCAATAAATAATTGTTGGATGAAGTAAATGAGTGAGTAAGACTGGAGAAGTGTGTAGGGGTCAGACTATGGTTACCTTGAACCCCCAGCTCCTGAATCTGGCCGTGGGTGTGCAGGCAGCTCTTGGCCAGGAGGGGCCCTGAGGGCCGGCCACAGGGCGCCTCTGCAGAGAATTCACTCTATGCTTTGCCTTCTAAGGCTGCTCCAGGTTGACGATCTCTTTAGGGGTCAATGTTCTGAAATTTGTCTGGAGGAATCCCAGGTAAAAAACCTCAAGAACTGAAGAGCATTTAGAAAAATAAAACTAGACTCTGTGAGTCTAGTCCATGCTGATCCTGTGCAGACAGTTTATCCCCTTCTGGTCCCCGAGCCTCTGGCCACCGCCAGCATGGAGCGCCCTGTTACCTCTGAGCACCGGTCAAAGGCTCTGCAGCCAGAGACTCCTCAGTTTTGAAAGGACACTGGCAGTCTCACCAGCAAGATGGTTGGAATCCCTGGGCCTCCAGGCAGGGGCTGAGGGTGGCCAACTGATCCAGCCACGTGGACCTGGGGTTAGGGTGCAGGCCAGGCCAGGCTCTGACTTTCCTCCAGTAGGAGTCAGCCCACTGGCCTTTGCAGACACCTCACGTGAAGACAGCAGAACTCCCTGTGAGCACAAGAGATGCAGCCCGGAGCCAGGGGGAAGGCAGCCCCTCCCTGCTGGGGTGGCCTGGGCCCCTGGCTCTGCAGGCAGTCAGAAGCCGGAGCTGCAGCACGGGACTGAAGAGGTTAATGTTCATCTATCTGCCTCCGAATGTTAATGTGTCTAGGTGATGTCAGTGGGAACCGAGAAGGAGGGAGTGGGAAGAGCAGTAGGGCTTAGAGGCAGCAGAGGCTGCCAGGCTGCCCCGGAAGACCCTCTTCGGAACTGCGGGGCTGGTGCTCCAGGACGGGGAGGCAGGCGTCGGAGGCTGCCGCAGCCTGCGTGGGCGGACGGGCCAGCAGGCGACAGGCACTGGCAGGATGGACCTGCAAGCCTTGCTGCTGCCCACTGGCCCCAATGCCAGCAACACCTCGGATGGCCCCGATAACCTCACCTTGGCCGGTGAGTGAGTCCCTCCCCAGAGCTGGGGGTGGGAAATGGGAAGGTTTCACCTCTGAACCGAACTGCCTGGGAAACTTTATCACAGTTCTTAGGGAGAAGATCTGCAGTCTGCTTTCCTTGCAGGGAAGGGGAGAAGGGGGCGGGGCAGGCAGGGGTCCAAGGGGCTGGAGCAAAGGCACGTTCAGAAGTGACAAGGGGGAGCATCGGAGATCTTGTTCTCCCAGCATGTCAGTTTGGCTCAAAAAAAAAAAAAAAAAAAAAAGACTTGGCAAGGATGGTGGCTAGCGGCGAAGGCTCAATGATGAGTTTCAAATATGCTTTGCAGGAAAAATTCCAGGCTGGAAAAGCCAGCAAGAGAAGCTGGAGGATAGCATGTGAGGAGGCAGCTGGAGGATCCCTCCTTCACCAATGCCCTTGGCTTTTGGCTCCAACTACAGTAAGGGGTCTGAGCCATCCCGGCAGCCCCTGGGGAAGGCCCTGGAAGGGGTAACTCTCAGGGATTAACTTTCCTGGTGAACGAAACTGCCTGACAGTTCCAGAGCTGAGATGCCCTGGAATTCTAGCTTGGAGGGAGAAGGGAAGGAAGGAAAAAAGAAGAAAGGCTTTTGTAAAGAAAATTCTCAGGGGCTGGGTTGCAACACAGCAGCTTCAGTTTCTGCTCACCAGGGAAGCTCAGGCTCAGAAGATAGGGACCCAAGGAAATCCCTGAGAGCAGCCCAGGAGAGGGCAGGGCTGTGGGCCTCAAGGGCAGAAGCCTCCACAGGACAGTCGCCCACAGAGATGCCGAGGAAGCAGTGCACAGCTCCCACCAGCAATTTCTAACATGAAATGATCAGGGCTGCAAGCAGGGAAAGGAAAGTACGTGCACACGCCCACATGTGTGCGTGCACACACACACTCTCTCATGTCCTTCTGGCTATTTTGATGAGGTTTCCCTGTGAAGCCTGGGGCCCACAGAGTAATTCTTTGCAGACAGCCGTGGTTGTTGACTCCATGTCTTCCGAAACAATGCAGGAGACAAAGGACTGGGTCCTTCAACTAACAGGGGTGCATTCCAGTCTAGTAGGACTGACCAGGGAACCGGTGGAAGAAAGCAAGGGGACAGGATGGGTTAGCACCAGCATGGGGAGCGAGAATGGTGGGAAAGAATTCCAGGCAAAGGGTGGACGCTGAGCTGGAACGGCACAGAGGATGAAGAGTACACAAGCGTGTCGCTGGAGGCTGAGTGTGCCAGTAGGATGTCAGCCCTTAGAGGGCACAGCCCATGTCTAGTGACTGACACT